>OMNV01029293.1:129434-150022 GCA_900303265.1 Brotula barbata
GGGGTTCTTTCCTTCCTAAAAATTTTTAAGTATAAATCTCATGCTCAGTTGTTTGTGGAGTTCTACATTTATCTACATTTACGCAATAGATTATGCAGCATGCTCGCAGGCGCTGCTGCTGAGAATGAAAGTGTTTCTCTGATTCAGAGGCAGTCTGGGATGAGTCCTCCCCAGTCTCAGGGTCAGCCTCTCCTCCTACGACAGCTTTCCTTTGTGCTTAACAGGAAACAAATGTAGGAGAAACAGATGGCGGCAGACGAGGTTCGGCTACTATAATCAATTCGTGTGTCGGTGGAAGTGCAGGGTGTCAGGAACAGGAAGCTGAATGTTAAATATGCTCGTATCCCTTTTCAAACTTCATTTCTGAGCGGTCAAGGAAAGGTTGAGCCGGTCTCTGGTGGATTCATACTTTTAGTATTATCACTGAAACAAAGTATGTGCAAAGTGTCAAAAAGTTCACGGCGGATGGATTTCATGATTTTGTAGACGCCGTTCACAGATTATCCATAAGTCTCCTACATTCCCATGTCCACATGTCCAGGCTGTGTGTTGTGTTTAATATTCCATGATGTCATTTTTCCCTTTTCTCTTTCCTAAATTGACTTTGAGGGTCCAAGCCACTAACTGGTTCTCACACCTCTTCACCCCACCACAGATGTACTGTACACGGACACCGTTAAGAACGCTCTCTCTCTCCTTCAGCCTGCCTCACAGAGACACATTATGTCTTCCTGCAGAGACCGGGGCCAATAGGACACCGCAGACCGAGCAGAAGGAGGCAGTTCACCCGAGCCGCTCCAGGCAATAATGGACCGTAAACGTCACTGCTCTTGAACGATACACACTGTACTCTGGGTGACAATTGGCACCAAGGGCAAATGTGTGCGTAAGACTTCCTGAAGAAAAGGAGTTCTGCTGCTCTCCTCAAACCAACCAACAAACACAAAGTGCGGACTCTTCATAAAGCTTCAGACTGCCTGGAGCAGCAGGATCTCTCTGTGACTGAAGATGGCCCCTCAAGAGGATAATGACGCAATTTCATTAGTTGTATTGTTGATACAAAATTGCTGGAATTCCCCGTAGGACAAACGAGGTCAGTGATAGACCGGTCTCCATTACTGTTATAGATTTTCCATTTGAACTTTCAACAAAACTCAGTTTGAAAATGAGAGTAGAAATGATTCCGTGTTTACTACTCTGCTGCACTCTGATGTAGATATTTGTTACTGGTTGTGGAAAAGAGAGGTTAAGTCATCACCAGGTGTTGCTTTCAAGCATTATTTATCCTTTTCCCTCTTTCCTACCCCTCTGTATGTCTGTTATAATGCATTTATACATAACATACATACATCAGTCAGTATCAAGCTCCCACGGACTGTTGTCAATCAATACATTGGCATGTATTTAAAAAAAGATTAAATTATAGTGCAATTAAGGCTTCATGATAACACAGTAATGTAATTCAAATCGGCACAAATAGAACTAAGCTCTCTCAGAGATACGGGCCAAGATGATGAGAATTTACATCAATTTATTCAGCCATGTAAGCATCCTAATCACATTATGCCGCCTCTGTGTGCATTTCCTCATTCTGCAATTACGCAACAAGTCATATGCTCAGCACAGGAGGAAGTCCTTTTGATTCCTCGCGTGTATTCGGCGTATGCACATTTTTGCCTTTAATCACAGTAACACATTCACATTGGACGCCCTGGTTCACAGAGCAAGACTGAGCCATCGCTCTGCCTGACTAACCAAACCGTACTTGAAAAACTTGTGTCCCTGTGGGAGTTACGAGGTTTGACAACAGTCATAAGCTGAATGGGTCCAGTGGGACAATAGACCAATGTACTGATATTAGTCTATTACCATTGATATTACAGTGAAACAACACATTCTATTCCAAAAACCCAAAGTAACACTTTACTTTGTATAAACTCACACGACACGCATAAGATTGTTCACGAATGTGTACGAATGTTTCCTATAATAACACATTGGAACAAACAGTTTCTTTACTGTTTGACATTTCTCTGAAGTATAAAGTCTTCATCACATGCATATAACGTGCTAACGACTGCTTGCTTCATTTCAACTGGTTATGATACGATCCATGTTTATCATTGTTATTGAGTGATGAACGGTTAACATTTATAGAGCTTCATATATGCACACCATTTTTAACAATTATGATAGCCAAGATTTTAACATGCCCACTAGAACTTTGATTATGTTCTGAATATATTGTTGTTTTTGAAGGCATAATTAAACTGTAATGTCCATGCATTTGTGTGTTCGGTCGTAAATTCACCAAAGCACTAAAGCACATAGTATATGATGCATTCATACACACTGATTGTTTTGACAGCCCTGTGCACATCCCTTTGAACAGTGTAAATCATTACAAGTTTATCTTTAAAAGCTTTTTCCCCATCTCCCTGTTTTCTGTGGAACTATACAACAAAAAACGGCCTCGGGAATGTTATACACAAATCTCAAGAGTCTGTGTTTTCCGACGGCTGATAAGGTCTCTGCGTTCGCTTTAGACCTCCAGTCTCCAGGCACCTGGCGAAGTGAATTAATGCGCTTCACGGGACTGGAAAGTGGGTCAAGGCTCAATGCTTTCTGCAACCATCTCACCTCACTGCAGACAAGCACTTATACAAGCAGATCTATTGTTATCGACCGCGATCAGGACAAGATACTCCCGAGCCTCCAGGGGGCAGGGGCAGCTCTGGAATCTGAAATAGCTGAGGAGGTGAAGAAAGTATGCAGAGGATGCGGTTTATGAACGCGTGTGTGTGCGTAGCCGTGCGGTGGTGATGCTGTCCAAATGGCATTCACCCATTTACGTCCATGTAACGACGTAAATAGAGGCCGACCTTTTCAGTTATGTTCCTGTTGGTTTATTTGCGGAATCAGCCGTGACCCGGCCTGCTTGAATGTGTGTGAATATCGCTACACTTGTTGCTTGCTTCATAAATCTAGGACACCTCTTTCTCCAATGTGCATCCTTGTCTCATGCATATTACATTTGCATCATTTGAGACTATTCATACCTGGAGTTTTTCATCAATTTGATTGAAATATAGCAATGAGTCAACCATAGGATGATATTCCATTCACGAGTGCACACACATGCGCATGTTTTCTAGGTCACCCTGTATTAGATGGTCACACTGAACTCTTCTGCTCCCTGCTTTGTGTAACGAGTACAATGCCACTATTGTACTGTTGGTGCTATCTCGTCGACTGAAAGCGAGTGTGCAGCAGCGCAGGTGCATTTTTTGGGTAGTTGAGTATGACCATGAACAAACGTTCTTGGATAGCTGCATTTTTTTTTGGATCTTGCTGTAGTTCAATCTTGCCATGTTGATTTGTTATTTCAGTATTTGTTTTTTGAGTTAAATTTTAGCTGAGTTGTTTTATTAATTTCATGCCAAATCAGTAAACTGGTGTCAGTCCAGAATGTGCGCTTCCACAGTACATCAGGTGCTGCTGCCCAACACATTCTGCTCCTCTGTTTGTAGTGACAACTAGATTCCAGATGAGTGTGTTTGGAACAGTATGTACCTCAGGCGAAAACGTGCCAGGCTTTATGAAGGCAACTAATAACATTTCCCTCACCCGCTGTGTATCTGCTGTTCCCTCTGTTCCTGCCAAGTTCTTATTGTTTTTTTCTTCCCGCCACTGTTAGGACCACTTTATCATGTAAGACAGGTAACTGTTTTACTGGTTGGTGAGTTACAAAGGTCAAGATACTGAGGCTGATGAAGTTTAATGATGCTAAGCATCAGTGTGCTGTAAGTGTGTGGCAATAACACTTTTATTAAGAAATAACAATCAAGAAATCTGGATTCATTATTTAATGTCAATTTTATTTGAATAAAGTCTTCCTTGGAGTGTTATTATACATTATTT
The DNA here is from genome assembly GCA_900303265.1 of Brotula barbata. NCBI lineage: Eukaryota > Metazoa > Chordata > Actinopteri > Ophidiiformes > Ophidiidae > Brotula > Brotula barbata. Next base: position 133,356 of record OMNV01029293.1, read on the forward strand.
ACACCTATTGTCAACATTATATGACATATCAGCTCACCCAGTGACTCACCATACTCAACATCAAGGAAAATTTAGTGAGATCCTCAACCTAGGGGCAGCATGGTGGCTTAGTGGTTGTGGGTTCGAGTCCCGGTGTCCACCAATCCTTTCTGTGTGTAACTCGCCTGTTCCCCCCATGTCCCCATGTCGCCTGTTCTCCCCATGTCTGGGTGCACATTACAGATGGTATGGTAGCACAGGTACCATTTCAAAACACTTTCTAATTACTAATATAATCAATAACCATTAACTGTAACTGTACGTTCTAAACAAATCAACAGGCATGTCTGCCTTTCTGTCCGTCCAGGTTATTGATCTAGTTAATAACCTGTTACATTTCTCGATTGAAAGTCATAGTTGGAGAATTGTTCTGCCCTGGTAAATGTCTACGTGCTTTGAATGCCTTTTTGTTACATTCTCACGTGGAATATCAATAACTTTTATATTTAATAACAGCTTTCCAACTAAAATTGGTTTGACTGGAGCATTATTCATGTGAAAACAACTGTGACAGCTTTTGTGGCTATATAAGGCCAAAAACTGAACCCTATGACATCACAGCGTTGGTGGGAGTTTACAACTTTGACATCTAAAGCCAATCTTAGATCTTTTTACTTAATTCGGCACACTGCACGTCTAGGGGTCACTTTATTTTCAACATGGCCATCTTCAGCACCAACACAAAGTAACCACTGTGATATCATGGAAGTCAATTTGCTCACTTTATATAGCTGTTTTCACGCAATGCTTCCCAAGACCAATAAACTGAATTTGAGTTCCCCTTTAAAGGTAAAAACCACTTGTGTTACACGACAGAGAGATATTGTAACATATGCTTATCTCCAATCGCTAGTGAATCAACATTTTTGTTTTACTGAGTATATTTGCAGCAATGACTATGCAGGAAAGAGCATGGAATGAATGCCAGCTCTGCTACAGAGACAAAGAATAGCTTCTGTGTTGCTTGCAGCGAGCTATGAAAGTAGTTTAATAGTCTCTTCCTATCTTTGGCGTTTCCAGCACGTGCCAATATGCAAATATGAAACAACATCCTGCCATAGATTCTAAAGTGGACGATCGCTTTCACAGGATTTCGGAAATGATGCATAATTCATTTAACTGTGTTTGTAACAGATCACAGTAAGATCATCTGTAAAATTGGTAATATTATCGGTCTCAGTGACACGAAGTATTTTCATGTGAGTGTGCACACTCACACGAAAATCCAGACCCACAGCTGCTCCACCTCTAATAAGAGAGCTCACAGAGAAAGTGGCACAAGGCTCACCTGCTTTCTAGACACAGATTTGTTGTCGGACAAGTGATTAAACCCATCCAAACAGCAGCATGATGCCACATGACAGAGAGCAGAAGACTAAATAAACACAGAGGTAGAAAGGGATTTTATCCATCTTCATGTATGCCTCAAGACAACACAGGCTGCTCTGTTCTGCCTGAAGAAGAAGACAAAACACATAAATCAGACAGGAGATTTTATCTTTGAGAAATCTCAGTAACAAGGACAAGATGTGAGTAGATCATTCCAGAATGTTTTCTTCCTGAGTTGTGACTCCTATCCTGGTTTCAGACAGTCAGGTTAATATGTATGAAATTCAGTTATTAGTTTGAGGACATTTATTCAAATTTCCATCAATGAAAGTGTTATTTCCAAACAGCCCGAATGAAATAGAAGGCTGTTCACTCCAGGAACATTTTGTATAGAACTATTAAAACACAAGGACCCATGGTTGTCCCCATTTCAATCGCTATTAATAAATAAAGCACGATTTATATGGGAACATGTCACCCAACCACACATCTCCAAATAAACCCAGAGTGCATTGCAGATGTCACATTAACAAAGAGACTTGACATTTCCCATGTTGTTGTCTCCTGGCAACAGTGGATTTTTTATTTTTTTTTGCTGAACGCTTTCCCTCCTTCCACTTTCTTTTGAAGTCATTTATTCATTGTTATTTGTTGATTTTGTTTCTCTTTCTTTGTCCTTAAATGCAGATATAACATGAGCGGAGTGAAAGCACAAACAAAGCGAATGAAGTGAATACAGAGTCCTTGGTGCTCAGCAGAGCAACCTCCTCGTATTCATCCAACCTCTTCATCGCAATAAGTTAAGCGGAGTCTGTAAAATGTAATTACTTAATCGGTTATTCTATAAAAAGTTAACATTTTTGCTACTATAAATGGCAGAAACCCAATGATGGTGGAAGGTTTTACATCTAAAGATATTAAACTTAAAAACAGCTAAATCTAAAAAAAGTTAAAAGTTAATGCAGTTTAATTATTTATGAGTAAGTAATCATCCCTTTATGAATATCCACTTTCACTTTGTTGTAGGAAACAGAACAAAAGTACAGGTTTTGTCAATAATTGAGAGAGATTAAGATGCAGAGTTGTCAAATGGAGAAAATGCAGAAGATGAGTCTGACCCAGGTCAAGAAGAACTGCAAAAAAATCAGAGGAGACAGATTCTATTCAAAGTATTATATTCATTGCGAGGCCATATAATAATGGCATAATGGGCCTTTTCACATAAGTAACCTATTAATAATCGTGTATACCAGATACAGATGCAAAAGGTTTTTTTATCTACTTTCTAAGAGTTACAAACTAAAAACCATTATATTAAGAGTTGTATATAATCCTTAGTATATGGAATTTTTAATTTCTCTTAAAATTATCTTTATTGTCATGAAAATGGTGGCTGTGGTTTTTTACAAATTGTGATTTTTTTCTGATTTTTTTTTTTGGATAGGTAGGTGTACTCAATTGTAAATGGTTTACTAATGCAGAAAAAAAACAATTAAACGTATCCATAGTACTTAAAATAACACAGAACTGTTGGTCTTGAACTGTTATCAATTTCCAATTTATTTGATAGTGTTCAAGGAGTTAATTAAATACGTATGTAATAAACTACAATTCCCATCTATCACCTCAAATTATTGCTGATTGGCTGAACCTCAGCGAAGACATAAGATCCGCATCTCTGAATGGCTTTACGAATCAGTCAATCACACAAACGCACTTGCTAACCCAATCAGCTGTTACGCTTTTTGGTGGTAGGCGGGTTCCACCCGTATATCAGGTTTGTTTTGTAAACGTTGCTATCAACCTGCTGCCTGTAACTTGCTGTGTTCACTTTTCACTCATGCATGTGTGGTTTGTGTTTTTGAGTCGTGTAAATGTGTGAAAATGGAGCCCTTTAGACCCATACTTTAGTTCGGTTTTTTTCTGCATGCTGCTCCGTCTCTCCCGGTGAGACGCTGCCTGCTTTTTGACGCCCGGGCTGCAGTCTGGCCTCCAGCCGCCGCGACTGCGAATTAACTTGATTTCCTCAGCGTCACTTTGCTCTGAAATATGTTAATTTTATGAAGATGGCGGTGACGGGGACACTGTAAACTAAATGACTGTCAGAAATATCGCCTCCATTTGTAATATGGTAAGTAGCTTGCTAGCTTCCCTTGTGACTGTATGGATAGCCTACAGGCGGTGTGTTGATGATGTGTAATGATGGAACCTCTGCAACCTGTTCATCACCCTGGGAAAATCTTTGGGGTACAGAGAGAACCTTTTATTGTCAAAGTTCAGGTAGGCCACAGTCAAGGCCTGGCCCCGAAGCCTTCACATTTGTTCGAGCTAAATGCTGTCCTGTTTGCTAGCAGCATTGACATTGTCTGTGTGCAGCCTGCTGATGACACAGTGTGCAAATGATGGGATTCCTCCAGTAAGTTCTCAGGTCCCCTTTCCTGTCCCTAAGTGTCATACGTTACACTTATTTTAGCTGTTTTCTCCAGTAAGTTTTCCCCGTCATCATTTTAAACACTATTAATTGAATTGTTAATTGAGTATACTTTAAGTAAATTATTCATGGTTATGGAAAGGATAGATGTAACTGACCTTTAACAATAGTTAGCATTTAAGAATTGAGGGTACCACGTAGGAACGGCATAAAAAAATTAACATGACCTGATATTGTGCTAAGTTAAATGTTATATCCATCTTTCAAAAAGTTTTTAAAAAACGCAGCTGACCCCAATGAATAAAATTACCATTTTGACTCACTGCATTGTGAAGTTTCCAGAAGAATTGTGGTGCACCAGTTTCAGGTAATTAGAGTATCTTGCACATTTGTCAAATGGGAAAAACTGGTTGGATAATCCTTATTTTGCAGTCATTATGAGGCCACTTTAAATCTGCCACAGCAAACGCAAATCACCAATATGAAAATCGACCTGCCTGTCTCCCGCTCTTCTCAAAGGACTTTGCCATTTTAGCGTTCTTTAACTGCTAGTTTTCTTACCTGTACATTGCAGATCAGAGAAATAAATAATCAGAAGATGTTTGTGGATTTTTCAAGGCAAAGAGCTGTTGAACAGTATTGGAAAATTTCAGTGTATAGTATCGTTCTGTTTTGTAGTACGGCTATGAAGTGAGGGCTTTTTACTCTTCCAAAAATGTAGCCATCACAGAAAATTGATATCTAATGACCAAAGCATATTGATTGCTCGTTTTGATTGCATAATCTGTTCCTCCAGAGAGCTGTTGCACGCTGATAGCCGGGAGCAGATGCTGGACTAATCTTTGTTTATATTGTCTCAGGGATAGTTAAAGCGGCTCTGGTTAGTGCAAATGGATTCTGCTTTCTATGGGCACTTGATGGCTGTAGTATTATCTTCCTTTCAGTGCTGCTGGCTTGCAAAACTGATGCTGCAATAGTGTATTACACAGTGCTCTTATACAACCAAGTGTGCTTTACAGCTGCACTCGTTCTGGATGTACGTAATGATTTGTTATAGGTGGCAGGGTGTCGCAGTGGTTACACAGGTTGTCCTGCAACCAAATGGACACAACATGACCTCTACTGTCCATCTCTGCCGGCTACACGGTGCACCACACGTGGCTAAGCCTGTGCTGGTGAGTCACTTTTGCCATGCAGATGTATAAGACAACGCGTTCCTTCACAGATAAGTCAAGTGAAGATCATGTTTTCCTTTATAGCCAAATCAAGAGAAATCCTGTTGTGGATGATATAAATTACATGAGGAATCAAACATGTAGACAAGTGATGTAGTCGTCAAATCTTTTCCTCAGATTGAGATAAAGAATCCATGTTAGTATAGTAGCAACCCACTATAATAGGAGTCCCTTGGCGAAAATTCCACAATGCTGATCACTTCTTTTACTTCACACAGATTACAGATCACACAGTTTAAGCTTAATTGTGAACTGAACTAAACACTGACTTGTTTGGTGTCGCACAGAGTGGATCAACGGTTAAAGGTGCATACCACGTAATGCGGTGGCACTGGTCCGATCACGGCTTGTGCCCTTTGCTGCTCGTCATGCCCTCTCTCTCTGTCCTGTCCTTCCCCTCTCTCCACTGTATCTATCACAATAAAGCAGAAATGCCAAAAAAAAAAGTGTCTTTTAGCATAGAGCGTCTCCAGCTTTTGTTCACTTACTAATTTCTTTTTGTTAGTCACTGCATTACATTGGTCATATCTCAGAGAAAGGAAAAGTCAAGTAAGAAAGGCTTAAAGTATGCCACTCGACGCAGTAATGCTGAGAAAGAGATGAGAGTATGTGGGCGTTATGACTCTTCATAGTTTGTGACAAAGCACCTGTAAAAATGACAAGTATTTAAATCATTATGGCACAGGATTAGATAATCTACAGTTTACGTGAGTAAAGGCTTTAGTTCCAGTGATTTCCCTGCAGGACAATGCATCTCATGAGTTGATATATGTGCAGTTTATATACTTTGAGCCTGCATATATACGTGTCAGCTACCTATACTCAACGCAGTAATCAGACAAAGAAGCATTCACAGCCTGCTTTGACAGGGAGAAATGACAGTCAATGAACGGCAGAGCCTCCCCCCACTGTTAAATTGTCTTCTGTGTTCTCTCAATGAAGCCGTAGTCTTGGGAAAAGCTTTGAGCTCTGAAAAGTGAAAAGGCTGACAGAATATGGATAAGTGGTCTATCTGAGCAGTCATTTGTCAAATTCTGTCCGGCTTTTGACATAGCAGTACCTATTTAGACCATATCCTGTTTCTATGCTGACAGGCAGTTTGTTCTTGTGAGTCACAGGGAAGAGAAGCGTGGATTGATACTGCAACATTCTCAGAGAATCTGAGACCTTGAAAATTGACAGAAAATTGTCTCCGTAAATTGCGTGCATAGAATTATTATGTATTGTACTGTGTATGAATGGCTGACATTTTTTTCCACTAAGGAACGGCTTTGAAGTTTTAGAAGCACGTTGGTCCTTGTTGACTGTTCCAAATTTCCATAACAATTTGGCTACATTTGCATGGAGCAGACAAAACAAATCAGACTTTCATTTCATTATCATCTTTCTTTGTGAAAATGAATGAGTTAAACTGGCTGTTGTTGTTGTTGTTGTTGGATCCCCTGCAAAATGTTTTAACAAGGTGTTTCATGTTTTGTTTGTGGTCTTTTCAGGGCACCAATGCCTCTGCTCTGGAGAAAGATATTGGCCCGGAGCAATTCCCAATCAATGAGCACTACTTTGGATTGGTCAATGTAAGCATCACAAAGTCACAAAAACACTGGTGTCATTTTACAAAACAAAATTTGGCTGTGCAGGGACCCCGATGAATCATGCCTTGTGGTGAACAGCTGGTATTATTAAAAGTAAACAGGTTGTGGTGTTTATGAGCCCAAAGGTCAGTTTGCTGATGTCTTGTTTTGAGATTCTGGCTTTTACATGGAAACCTAAATCGCTCACACGGACACAGTTTCTGCCAAACTGTAGAAAACGTGCATATTAATATCTTGGCACAACTATATTCCCCTTTGACCTTGCGCAGAAAGTCCCACCAGTCTTTGTAAGGAAGAATACCGTAAGTCTCTGTTACATGTTTGCATAGTAGCAGTGTGTTTTCAGCAGAAATGAAATCCCCTTTTGTTCTCATCATTCTTTGTTTGCGCCTGCTCCTTCCTGTTTCTTTCAGTTTGGAAACACGTGTTACTGTAACTCGGTGCTTCAGGCCCTGTACTTCTGCCGGCCTTTCCGGGAGAACGTCCTGGCCTACAAAGCCCAGCAGAAGAAGAAGGAGAACCTGCTCACATGCCTGGCTGACCTCTTCCACTCCATTGCCACACAGAAGAAGAAAGTGGGTGTCATCCCGCCCAAGAAGTTCATCTCCCGCCTACGGAAGGAAAATGGTGAGTGCCTGTGCTGCATTTTTTTGGTAAAAGCCTCGATTTTAGTTTGGGATTATTACCACTAAGAGACATCAGCGTTGAGATGGGGGCATGCACATACTTATGTGTTCTGTTAACACTAATGTGTTCTACTGGTGATTTAATTTTGGGAACAGTCAGCGAATTAAGATTTCTGCTTTTGTATTATGTGGTGGTAGCAATGCTGGCTTGTAATCTGACTATTGGAGGCGAAGGGCAGGTGTTTGTTGGTGGTTGGGTCACTCACAGAGAGCTGAAAGAGAGGTAGACTGTTCTCTGTTTTCCATTTTGACAAAGCTCTTTATGTGAATGAACAATGCAATCTCTGTGAGGACTGACCTTTTGGTCATTTTTTTTTTTTCCATCGCTGTGTCTCTGGGTCTCACTTTTCATTTACAGAACTGTCAAAACTAACTATCAAACATGTATGGATCAACAGTGTAGCCCTCTTGATTTGTTTTTTCTCTTAATACAAAGGTCACAATCCAAACAGACAGAAGGTAGATTTCTACACCTTTAAAAGCATTTTAGAATGATTTATATTTGCCATTTTGTAAGCCACTGTATAGAACAGATTTTTCAATCCCGATCCTACAAGCATCTGCACCACACCCACCAGCATCCCGCTAGAAAAGAAAACATTTAGTCCCACACACACCCACTGCATGCATGACTCGTGCCGCACCTGCAGCAAATAATCCAGGAGCATAAAAATAATTATTTATTTTTCATTCAGCCTTTTCGTTTGCATTTGTCAATGCCTATGTACACATAGCCAAGGAGCCCTGTCACGGAGGGGAAACGGCACATGTTGGCTCCTCTCTCAGCTGTTTCATAACCTTGATGTTTTTATTAATTTAATGCACACATTACACCAAGTGCCTTATTGAGATAGTGCTAAAAATACCATACGTAGTGAAGCCCTAATGAATGAATCTTCTTGGCCTTCGATGACGATACCTTAGCCAACAGCTAAGTAACACACACATTATTTAATTATAAAGACAAACGGTATGAACAGTTCCTCTTGTTTATTTACTTCTCTTTGCAATTGATATTTCTGGTTCACTCTCCAGACTTGTTTGACAACTATATGCAACAGGATGCCCATGAATTCCTCAACTACCTGCTGAACACAGTGGCTGATATTCTGCAGGAGGAGAAGAAGCAGGAAAAGCAGAATGGACGCCTCAAGAACAATGGTACTGCGGTCACCACGGAGGCAGAGACGGAGAACAAAACAGAGCCCACATGGGTTCATGATATCTTCCAAGGCACACTAACCAATGAGACGCGCTGCCTTAACTGTGAAACGGTGTGTGATTTCGTTTTGTTCACCAAAATGACCTTGGCTAATATATGATATTTTAGGTGCACCCTAACCGTAGCACCTTGAATTAGTGGCTCTCTCCTGAATAAGTATGAAAAAGGTATCTCTATTTTCAGAGACAGTGTACTGAGAGTAGCAGTAAGCAGACGTGACCAGCTACCCTACCCCAGAGTCTTAATAAACTTAATAAACCACTCTGTATAATAAACATTTCAAAGGCTCTGTGCTGTTGATGTTGGTGAGTGGGTTCTCTGTCACACTACAAGCAGATCTAGCTTTCCTGACTCACTCAAAGGCTGAGTCACTCTCGCCTCTGTTACACACAGAGGAATATTGCCAGACAAGTTTTTGGGACAGCTTTCCCTGTAATTTGTGATTGTTGTTTGCACTGGCAGACATTTCCGAGGTATTTTTCGGGTATTCTGGACGGCTCTAAATATTCACTAAAATTGCTGCTAGTGACGTTTGTGACAGCTGTCAACAGATAACAAAGAAAATCCCAGTTGATAACAGGGTCTGGAATCGTGATTTTAGGTCATTCTGAACATTTAAACTCATCCAACAAGGTCACTCAATTAAAAATCTATATGTATCAAATTTATGATAAGGAACCGAGAAAAACCTGAAAATGAATGAACGAGTGGGAGAATAGAGAATAAGAAAAGACCTCTCTCTACCCCTGGACAACCACCTTTATGACATGTTTAACAAGTGTCCCAGCATCCATACCCTCAATGTTTCTAGGTTCTTATTCCAGAGGAACATGTCTGATGTTACAGCTCTGGCTTACCCCCGAGTATGAAGTTATATTTCTGTAAAGAAAGTTCTTTGTGAATGAGGCTCTTGGTCCCACCCTCTCTTTGACAGGTGAGCAGCAAAGATGAGGATTTTCTCGACCTTTCTGTGGACGTGGAGCAGAATACATCAATAACACACTGTCTCAGGTAGTACAACCAGCATCGCCGAGCAGTCTGACTGAAGGCCAAATTCCCATTGGCGTGCAGTGTGATAACCAATATTTCTGTGCATCCAGGGACTTCAGTAACACAGAGACCTTGTGCAGTGAATACAAATACTACTGTGAGACATGCTGCAGCAAGCAGGAAGCACAGAAACGGTCAGTAAAGAACTGAGCTGCTCTTCGCAGAATGTTTGCTGTAATACCAGTGTGACGTCTCATTGTGCAAAAACTGTAGGCATAATTTACTGAGCACATGGTCATCTCCAGGATGCGTGTGAAGAAGCTTCCTATGATCCTGGCTCTTCACCTGAAGAGGTTTAAGTACATGGAGCAGCTACACCGCTACACCAAGCTGTCGTACAGGGTGGTCTTCCCCTTAGAGCTCCGTCTGTTCAACACATCTAGCGACGCAGTCAACCTGGATCGCATGTACGATCTTGTGGCTGTAGTGGTTCACTGTGGCAGGTAAAGTACCACACTACATTAACATTTACTGACAGTTGGTACTCAGTTGAGATTCATCCGGCACCAGCATTGGTTAAAACAAATTGAAAAATCTTCATTCCAGGCGGACAACAATGATATGATTCTTGACATTGCATTATCAGTGTAGCAATGAGTCATTCTTTGTCTCTGTCTTTCCAAGTGGCCCAAACAGAGGTCATTACATCACTATAGTGAAGAGTCATGGCTTCTGGCTGTTGTTTGATGACGACATTGTGGAGGTGGGTCAGTCATTCAGTCTGTAACTGTTTTCTTGCTCCTCGACTCATCTGTTTGTGCATTAGTTGTTGTTTGTATCATCCGTAAGTTGTGTTTAATTCTGTTGCCTAGAAAATTGATGCACAGGCCATCGAGGAGTTTTATGGGCTTACCTCAGACATCTCTAAGAACTCTGAGTCTGGATACATCCTCTTCTACCAGTCCAGGGAGTGACTGGACCCCTAGATCTTTGACACAGGAGAGGACAAGATGAGATAGGATGAGACATTTTACCTTTATCCTAACAGACCCAGATTCTTGCCACCTTCATCGCGTTCCCCCTATGCCTCCTCCATGTCGGGACCTCATTGACGTATGTGCCAACACCCTTCCTGGGTTTACCTGCACTTCCATTTCCCTGTAATCCTTGTCCTTAAGTCACCTGCATCTGGACTGCACTTTAAAGTAAAAGCAAAAATGCTCAATAAAACACAGACAAAGCAGCAAAGGAATCTACACCCACTAGGAGCCCACCTCTAGACGACGGTTGTTGTTGGGAAACCTGGAAAGGGGATTCTCTGGGACCAGGCAAGGTCACACATTTGTTCTGAGAACATGATGGGGTGAAGGATCCAATACACATACAGAGTTTGTCAGAAATTGTACTGTCAATTATGTGTATGTAAGGTTTAATTCCACAATGGGTCACGGTACACACCCTCATGAATGCATTCATTAGGGCTTTCCCATGACCTCTCCCTACACTGTCCTGCCCTTTTGATATGTCCCTGTCATCCATGGTGGATGCACGCAAAGTAAATGAAGTCAGAGACAAACACTGTATATTACCAAGGGAACTATTTTGTTCCCTATGGCTTTGAAGCAATATCAGAGCATTACTTTGAGAGAAAACACAGAAAAACCAAAAAAAAAGAAAAAAACCTACCTAAACACTGACTGACTGATTAACGATGACTGACAGTATACAAGTTGTCTCTGTTCCATTTATGATCACTTTTGATTGCTTTCTGTTTGCTGTGGCACCTCTGTTGGTCTAACCAGAGATTATCCTGTTGTGCTCTGTTTCCTTTTTAACACTTAATCCAACAGAAACACAGACTCTTAACACTAGACAAGTAAGGAAAACAGCAGTTGACTCTTTATAGTTTTTTAAAAACTTTTATTGTGATAGAAACCCCCTATTTATTGAGCGTAACATATTTATTATGTGTATGTATGTGTAATGTTGACTGCTGGTTAATGAAGGTGTATGTGTAATGTGGTTCTTTTTAGAGCTTTGTACGTTATGTCTAAGCTCAGCATGAAGGAGAAGAAGAAACGCGGCTTAATGTCTACGATGGGACTAAAATTTGGATTCGTGAGTTTCATGTGTGTTTGCACACACAGGTATCTGCATGTAATGTGAAAATAAAAAACAGATAAACACGGCATTACAGAGGCAAAATCCAAAACTGCCTGACCTTTTGATTAACATGAAAAATCGAAAATAGTGCAATAAAATGTGAAGTTATCCTTTCCCAGTGACACAAGTGTAGATTTAGCTCTTGTAGTTCAACATATTCCTTTGCCGCTGGTTTCCCAGTGCCGTGTGCTCGTGATGTCAAAGTAAAGCGTCCCTTCAACTGGTGTTCAGCTCACAACAATATCAATGAGGTGTTCCTTCCAACATTACAACAATCCGTCAGTCATCATTTCTGTAAACCAACACTACTCTGCATTGTCTGTTATTTAAGGATTACTGTCCATTGCTGTTAAACTACAGATAGCGCTTAAGTTACATTTCTCTTAGTTTCCCTGTTATGCTATTGATTTTGATGACATGAATTTTGCGTTGAAATTGTGATGATACGTTGTTGGTGTATCCTGAACCGTATTGTTCTCAGCCATTCCCTTGGTTTGTTGCTATCTAGTGTAGTTCAACATCCAAAAAACTTTTTTTTCCATGAGTGGCATTCGTGTTTGCAGCACATCAGATGAAAATATTAAAAAATCCATCTCATTATAAACTGAGGCTCCTACAGACTGGTGACATTGTAAGCATGGATAAATTGTGTTGGAATCTTTGGTACTCAATCCAAAATGGTCCTTGATCAAACTGACACTTCCATGGATGTTTCAACCAAAGATGCATTGCTGTGCAGATACAATCTGACACGGATGCCCATCTTCCAGCGTGACATGCATTTAACTGATAGGATCGATGTAATCTTTTGAGAGCTTCATATCTGTAACCACAGTCTGTAAGAGCCTTAAGTGGTAGCTGTAGATTTAATAGCTTAGTGATCGTGTGTATATGGGAGACAGAGCTTGAGGTGAACGTAGTAAATCTCATGGCTGATCTTGTTTCTGCTGTTCCATCTTTGTTACTGGGTTAAGTCAGGCTGAATATGTGCCAAACTGATCATGATAATGACCTGGCAAAACCACAACAGATTTTAACAGGACATTATTTACTTTGTACATATATTATGTGGAAAACCCTCCTGAAATAAGAAAATATTTTTTTAAAAGTGAAAAATATAATGAGTTACGGTGAAGATTCTCTCTTAAAGTTGAGGATAAATTAGAGAAACACTGTGCTAATTGCAATCAATTATCAAATCGGTCAAAGTCACCAGGGATGCTGTTTGTGTGTTTGGATTGAACTGAGCCATGTTAGAGAACAGTAGTTTGGATCGTTCCAGACATTGTAGACCAGGATGGGATCCTTTATGTGCTGATCTTTCAGTAATACTTATGCACACGCCCTCACTGAGATGCTCAGTCGTTGCACTCTGTTTTCTACGTCTTCTACTGCGATGGTGTTCTGAAGACATCAGGTGCAGTATTGTGTGGTGAAGGACTGTACAAGGTGGAATCTGGCTGAGTTTATTGGAAAGAAATTAGTAGGAATCTGTTTTGCTGCATTGTGTGAACTAAAAGTGCACTTTATCAGAGATGACCTTCAATGCTATAACATGAAGAACCACAGTCAAACAGTCATTTTGAGTTTTTCCTCTGTTCAATAAAATGACTATCGACTAACTTGCTGGAGTTTTGTTTTTCTTCCACTTCAAGCTGAGCTGCATCTGTGTTCAATACATCACTCTTCCTGTCTCACCTCATTCACCAGGTGGTCACCCCTTTGTTAAGAGTGTGGCCCGTGGAAGAATGCTCTTCTCTTGTGTTAAGCAAATTGTGGTAGTTTTCATATTGTTCATTGGACTAGAGAAAAGACAAACTGTCTCTATCTCTGATCTTCGGTTATTACTATCACCTCCTCTTAAGAACGTCTGAATCTGTTTGGAGTTTGCATTTGTATGTGTGTGTTTATAAGTGGATCGGAAACTTTAGATTGTCTGTGTGCAAACTGATTTCCACCTCTTCCTATGTGTCTTAGCCCTTTTGATAGGGCAGTGGTTCTCACACTGTGGATCGCAGGTCTGCTTGAAGCGCCTCCTGGTGGTACATCAGTGGACTAATTTCTGGCAGAGAATCTGTAAACGGTAATTAGCAGGAGAGGAAAATAATGACAGAACAGCACAGGCACAGATTTTTTTTTTACACCAGTAACACATTAATAACTATACCATATAGAAAAATCATTGACAAAAACTAATTTCTAGATTTCTCCAGATCTATTGTTTCCTTTTTAAAGCTCGACCTATTAATTATCATTATCATTTTCTCAAGAATACATTCTGATACCTCTGGTGTCCATGGAAAATTTGGGCATCTGTTATTATACAGATGTTCCAAGTCTTTACTGATCTAGAAACCTTTAATAGTATACCAATGAACCACTTAACATTTATAATTACTCACAACTTACTCCCACATGAATGCCTTTCCAGTTAATGGTGAGGGTTCTCAAACTAGTTGCACAACCAGAGCTCTATCACATGTACGTCATCACAGTCACCACTTCAATGAACGGCCGCCACCGCTTATAAATCAGTAAATATTTTGATTACACATAATAACAATGATTATCTGCCCAATTAGCTCACCAGCCTCAATTCTGCCCATTGGCCTTGGATCCATGGATCAGGAGTAACCTGCTGATAAATTACATGTCTCTGTATATACGTGCATACTGAAAGTAGGTCAGATGTCTGTAGGTCTCTAACCCACACAGTCGTGCTCTCTATTGCTTCCATCATACAGCAGAATGGGACTGATTTCTGGTTTCTCTTCACCTGCTGTGTGAACGAAGGGTTTCTCCACTCTGGTTCTGTAACGATTAAATTGTTGTTCAGTATGACCTGCAGCACCACAAGACAATACGCAAGTGAGGATGTTTGTCTTCTGTGCTAACACGCCGTTGAAATCAGAAATGATCAGGCACTGTGAAAGCCACAGGTGGTCTCGGACATGACACTACCGTCTCATTCTGTTTCTGGGTAAAAACCCTGGACACTTCTCTGAATGCACCCCATGGAGAGGTGTGCAGAAGGATGAATGCATAAACGAACACGCGGGTATGAGCACATCATTTCGGGACAAAGTGAGCTTCCCCTGGAGGAAAATATATGATCACCGTTAGGCCAAATGAATCAGAACAAAGTACAATAACGAGCATCATCGAAGCATCATTCTGTAAAATGTCAGGCCTATTTTTGTTGTTGTTGGATTTTTCTCAGGAACTATCAGCAGATTCTCTGTTACTGTTCTTCCTCATATAACGCGTGTTTTCACAAGAAGGCAAATGATGTTGGCAAATTAATTTTCAGTTGGATCCCTCTGATGTTTAATGAGCTCATTTCTCAGATGCTATTTGCAGTAATTATACAATGTTTTCTTTTCTTTTTTTTTTAATACAATGTGAAACCTCCCATACTCCGTCATTTTCTTGTAGTTTAACATTTCATTTAGTTTTATCCTTTGTTTGGACTTGTCATTGAATGTTTATGGTCTTTCTCAGTCTATTAATATTTATTCATTTATTATTTAAATATTCTGTGTTAAGATTAAGTTTGTCAAATAACCCTGGAATTATGCACGATTCAAAAAAATTTTTCAGGGAAGGGAATCATAACTGAGTGTCTTCAGCCTTGAGGAGACTAGTTATGCATGAATTTGAGTTGAGCTGTGGTCGTCTGATCTTGTAAACTCGTGCTGGTGTGGTAGGTTTTGATGTAATTGCAAAAGGAATGAAAACACAAACAGCATAATTTCATGTGAAGAGGTCAGTGATGTGGATGTTTGTTACTTGTGGTATTGATATTTACTTTTTTAAGGCTGCTTGGGTGGACTAAATGCTCACAGAGGTTACAGTAAACCAACAAAAATCAGTCCAACCCACGAACATCAGAACAGCGAGCGCTCACCATTGTCCTCTTCACTCTGCTTACCTAAAAATAGAGTATAGACTGAGTATCACTGACTATTTTTGTCATGTCAAAGAAAAACAGGCTATTCAATTTTGAGGCCTTAGTCAGAGTTATTTCTGTGGTAACGATTTTAAACTAAACTAAACAAACCCACGGTTTCTAAGGACAGCGCTCTATAAATAGAGATGAAATGTAAATTCTTTTGCAAAGCCCTCAGAGGTAGGAGGGACCATCTACAGTATGTCCTCTAAGGCTCTCAGTCTAAAAGCTTGTTAGATGGAGACCTGCATCTAGAGAGCCCAGCAATCAAACATGCTGCAGTATTTCACTGCTGGCCGCTGCTGCTAACGTAGCTCAAGGTGAGCACAGCACAACGCCTGGCTGAGATGACAGCCACAAACACAAACCGAACCTTGAGACCACAAAAAGGAGGAAGCAGAATGATGGACCTCTATTCAAGTGGTGAAACACTTCACGCAATCCTAACTGGGGCTTTTACATAAATGTATGATGAATGGATGCCCTCCTAACTCAACACACACTTAGTCATGCACCAGTAACCAATGTCACTTCCCTCCTACTTGTGTCTTCTGTTGCTTGATCCACTTTTCCTGCATGTATGTGTGAATGTGTGAGAAGTGTCTGCCTTTGTCAGCGACCCCAGGAAGTGGATGATGCACATAACTAGGATTTTCACAAGATATTTAAATGGGTTACTGACAGCTCAGAGGTGTTTTATTGTGGTTATCTAGTATTTGTGATGATGATAAGCTACTTTCATACTCTCAGCCATTTACTGGAAGAGTGCACCAAGAGGCATAATGACATTGCTACAGTGAAATTAGATTTCCCAGAGGAGCACAAACAATATTTAGCTTTCTTGCTGGAAAACATTTTTATAACTGGAGGTTAATACGGGAAATGATATCAAACAGCGTGCCTCCATTGTTATACTTTGCAGACTCCTACTGAAAATTGAAATATTTGGCAGTAAGAGTGTTGAGATGTGTTTAATTTGTTTCGCGCTGATGTCAAGGATTCCTTATAATTATTAATTAGATTATTTATAT
>OMNV01029293.1:150042-168123 GCA_900303265.1 Brotula barbata
TTATATTAATACTTATATTAATTATATTCTCTTCATTTGTAGAATTGTGTGTGCATTTTCAACATTTTCAGCTATCTCCTTCCCAGAAATACTGTTTATCATCCTCATCTGAGATGAACTGTAGGGCAAACATAAATGGGCATCTTGTTGGACACAAACACCTCACTCAACCTCATGTTGGTTCAGGGGCAGCAAAACAGGCATGGGTGCATTTTAGGGTATGACTTGGAGATCTCTAATCCCACAAAAACCATCATCAAGTTCATGTTAGACTTAAGGTTCCCCATCAGTCAATGTACACAGAGATCATTGTGTTACACTGCCATCTAATGGTTATAATTAGTTACTATTGTAGCCAGAGCAAAGGAAAGAGAAATCATATCTCAACCTTTACTTCATCTACAAGACATCATTGGCAATCTGTTCCCCCGATACTTGAGAGTGCTTCCAGCAGGTAATAATACAATGATTGGTGTGTAATAGAGATAAGATGAGTCTTGCTCATGTGCTTCTGCTGTGAAGGGACTTTAACAGTAACTTGAAGTTCCAACCATTACCAAATGTAAAACGCAACACTCAAAAGGTCAAAGGACCAGAAGTAAGACTTCTTGACTGTGTTTGATAATATAGCAGAAAAGAAAACTTTAGGGCTTAAGATTATTGTGAAATTTGAATATATATACATTTCCAAAGATAATTCATTAACTTGATTACAAACTAAACAGATATAAAGAAATGGTTGATTTTATTTCATTTGAAGAGAGTCAGGAACCTTTTCCTCTGTAAGATAAATAGATTTCTTTCTTTCTTTCTTTCTTTCTTTCTTACTCTCTCTTTCTTTCTTTCTTTCTTTCCTTCTTTCTTTCTTTCCTCCTTTCTTTCTTTCTCTCTCTCTCTCTCTTTCTTTCTTTCTTTCATCCCTGTACAGGGTGGGGGTGTTAGGTTGGGTTATTATTCATTTGAGGCCCGCTTTGATCGCCTGTTTCCATGAGAGTATCAAATCTACGTTCAGTGTAACATGTCCCAATAGAGCAGTAACCATGTGAAACTCACACCTGCATCAGCTGCACTCTACCCTGCCAGTGCTTCTCTGTAATAAAAATGGATGGCTGCTATTAACATTAAACACAGCATCCACACATGTATTTATACAGAACAGTCCAGCATCTTGTCAGGGCTCTTTCTGCAGGCGCACACAGCCAGGTACGGCAGCAGTTTCAGTTCAGCACAGTTAGATGCTGACGACACTAATCATCCTGTTACAGCAAGTCAACATGTCTTCTCTGCAGCTGTAAGGGTTTTAGTCATAAGTCAGAATTCACAGAAGAACAAACTCAAATTCCATTGACACACGGCACAGCCTCCCCCCTTCTTCAACAAATGAGAAAATGTCACGAGGCTTTAACAGCATGTTACATTTTTCAGTGGAAAAACATGAACCCAATCACCTCACACTGGGCCTCGCTTTGGCCATGCTTTGTGGGGTTGCTGTTTTAAGATCATGACAGGCACGGCAAGCTATTAACGTGACACGGTTCATATAGAGAGTACAGGCTGAATTCATTATGAAATTATACCATTACAAAATCATTAGAGTCATTTAACTCATCCCCAGTGCAATGGTATATTGTTATGCAAAGTTTGGGATTTCATAAAATACAGCTGTTTGCATTTATGAATTACTGTTACGAAAAGAACTGAAAAGGCATTTGATAATCCAGATGTGCAAATGATGACAGAGGAGGAAAACTGTCTGTTTTGGGAACTCAAGAGTCTAAATATCTTTTTTAGATATTCATCAGTCAGGAAGGAAGTACTTAGTCATGGTATCTTTGGCAGAGTATGGTTATATCTGTTCTCACTGGAACTGGAGCTGAGGTGACGCCTGTTTGGACCCTCGTGTTCTGGATCCATCAGAGCTAATGCTCACAGCCAGCCTTTGCTGTGACCTCACACACTTGGCAGAGCCAAGGTGTCACCCTTGGGTGTTCCAGTGTTCCAGTGTTGTCCATGTGGTGCACATACACACACTCACGTGTCAATACAATGTATTGTACACGTATGTTTGGTGTTTTCTGTACTTCTCTCCAGCCCTGCTTTGTCCCTCTGGTCATAAATTGTCCGTCCTGCTTCACTCCAGATGTGTTTAATGGCCTCTCGGAGCCACAGACAGCAGGAGTTTTCTGGACTGTTGACCAGCAGTGGCTCATTGATTCTTGTGATGAAGAGTGACTCCATCAGAGGAAAGAACAGAGCTGTGTGACTCCATCTGTCCACATTGCTGCCAATTTCAACACATTAACAACAAAAAGCAACTGAGAGGTATCATTACATGGTTCAGTGGGGTCAAGTTGCAGTTTAGTCTGGAGAACCACAACACACCCGAGTAAACATACTGGGGTGAGACCCAGTTGTATCCAGGTTGAGGCATCAGTCCTGTGCCCCAGGAGCCTGGACCTCTCCGAAGACCTCTCTGAACCTGACACAGCAGACGAGACATTCATTGTGTGCGATTGTGATGGGATGGATTATGATGGGCATTTCCATGACATGACCCTCTGCATCATCTACCCTTTCTTATTTTCTTTAAAATAATCCCTAATGAAAGGGTAAAGTGAAGACGCCATTGTAGGACAGACCCTTAAAGGGATACTCACCAAGTCTGTCAGGTGGCACAGTATCTTGGAGGGCAGCACTGTCGCCTCAGAATGTCCTAGGTTTGAATCCAACCTAAAGTCTTTCAGCTTTACGTTTTCTTACAAAAGGAAGTGCTTTTAGTTTGAAACAGGATATTATTTTGAAGTAGTTCCTGTTACTCCAACGTATTTTCACCGCGTGCGGTAAAAGCGGGCAGGTGTTCTCGTGAAACATGAAAAGACGGAGATAGTAACGGCTAAGCATCCCCCGAAGAGGCACAAGGTGTGTATTGAAAAAAAAAATTGTACAAAGTAACTTTTGCTGTAGTCTTTTTGCATACGTGTATTATAAATATATACAGTATATAGATATATACTGTATTTACTGAAGCTGTAATGGCTATCTAGCATTTAACCTGTGATTCAGCCTGTATGGCGTTATCAGGACTTTGTATGTGGCAGTGTCTATTTTGTTTTGGTGTGTGTGTGTGTGTGTGTGTGTCATGACAGAGCAGCAGCCACAAGATGTCAGCAAGTGTTTCCATCCCGATAATTCACGGTATGCTGATGTATTTATCCAGTATCCAATTCTGCAGGAGATTTGTGGTGAAAGAATTACATATACATCAACTTGATTAACTGTTGAATCTGAGTGAAAGCAAATGGCGCCGTTTTGGTATAACCTCAATTCAACTTTATTCATCATGTGTGTTCAATTTGTCGTAATGATGTTTTTATTCCTCAAACAACACAACGCAGGTCGAGGCTTTAAGAAAATGATTCTCCTCGAACTCTGGTCCAATCACCTCCTCCGTGAATTACTGTACAAGGACAACGGACTACTTTCTTGGACCAGCCAATTACCCGCTAAATTAGGACTAATTGAGAAATATATTTGGTCTTGGCAGAGGTATGATTGATTGATCTTTCAATCATTTGTGACTGTAGCTGTGGCTGTTGGTGCGGGTGTGGAGGCGGACGATGGAGACTGACAGATCGGCGGGCCTCGTGGGTCCGTCCTCCCGGCGAGTGACGTACGACGCCGGGCCGTACGGCGCGGCACGGCACGGCGCGTTACGTGGGACTGGCGGAGCAGCAGCAGCAGCAGCAGCAGCAGCAGCATCCCGGCCTTTCGTTACGTAATGCGTCCAACGGTACACGGATGAGAGTAGCACGACCGGACGTGATGAATGGCTGATCGGATGACAAAGGTGGGTGAGGCGGCTTGTGTCTGAACGCGCTGAAGTCTCCGGTGATAACCGCTAAATCGGCCGACCAGAGCCCCATAAACGGCCGTGTGGACATCCGGTGGCCCGTCCCTGAGGTGCAGACGTCTGGAGCCAGCGGTAACCGAGCATCACAGCCGACCAGAGGCGCGTCTCTGTTTAAACGGACCTCTATCCAGTGGAAACAAACCAATGCGGATTTGTTTCAGAGACAAACCCGTTCGGTCTCGTTTTGCTCTCCATCACACGGCTCTCATCAAACAGCCCGTTGGCTGGAGTGTGAACAATGGCGGGTCCGGATCAGCAGCAGCAGCAGCAGGTAGAGGAGAAGACGGAGCACATAGATGATGCTGAGATGGCTCTGCAGGGCATCAACATGCTGCTCAACAACGGATTTAAGGAGAGCGACGAGCTTTTCAAACGATACAGGTAACATCAGCACCATAACCTCCTGATAACCATGATTACAATGCATCGACAGTGACGGTTTGATGAATATGCAAATGATGTTTATCTCGTGTTCTGGCATGCACAGTCACCAGATGTAATTTAGTAGATACCTTCTGCCAGATTTTGAACTGATTGGTCTGAAAGCACTCTTCCATCGTCATCAAAACACCAACTAGGGCATTATGACCGAGAAGAACCATAGTCCATCCCTCCACAAGACATTCCTCCCTAAAACTTCAACAATCTACCCTAAGATGTGCTGAGTGACTTTAACACCAAACTCTTACTAAGACACCATGGCGTCTTCCTGTAATTTGGCACAGATGATGTTGTTTTTCACAGTTCAGACAGCTGTATGTTTATTTGTTTATGACATTATTGCTGTCTATGACAGATGATGGTGGCACTGTGGCTGCAACTGCTTGTTGCCACTTACAGTTCCACATGTTATGCATACTCTTCACTTCACTTTGATTTCTGTGTGCTGACACAGACAGATGTCACATGTGTAGGAAAAACATCATTTTTGTTATTCAGTGGTTTGTCTTGTAATGATTTTAATGTGGGGGGTCTCCACATGTGGACCGTGTTGTGTTTCATTTCTTCTTTATCACTTCTCTCTCTCTCCCTCTCTCTCTCTCTGTCTTTAGGAGCCAGAGCCCTTTGATGAGCTTTGGGGCCAGTTTTGTCAGTTTTCTGGTGAGTTTCTTTTCACGTGGGTCAAATATTAGAAAGCTAGTGAAACATTATACTGAGTGTTCAATATCACACAGATCAATCTGATTGTAACTACGCGTGCATACACTGTATGTGATATTATGATTTTTTATTTATTTAATGGCTTTAATGCATATTTGAGACCAAATAAAGCAAAGGTGATAACATGACAATGGTTATTTAAACACCTGGTCCAGGGACAATAGTTGAACATATGCAGTTTGGCTAACATTTGCACTTTTACAGTAATTGTTGATCAATCTGCATTGTCCCTGTAAAATGGAAGCCATATTGAACAGCTTTAAAACATCACGTCGTGGTCCTAGGCAAAGGCATCGTGTGTGACAGCTGTGAGTTCAGTTGCATCAAGACCTGACATAACCCAATCTGTTCAATTGGCTGCATCCTTGTCACAGTCAGTGTGTGTTTTGTTGCTTTTCCATCCATTATCATAATGGATGCATCTTCCTCTAAGAGGAGCATTGTTCTAACAGAGAAACACATTACAGTGTTCTGTTGATCACCGATGGTTGAAAAAGAGAGATGTTTCCACAGCGCTGTGGTCCCCTCAAACTCTGTCGCAGCCTGTCATGTCAGTACACCATGAAGCCATGGATGATGTCACCTTGTGCCCCCAGATGCGCAACTGCCTTGAAGGCAGTGGGGGTGGTGAGATCTGACCATCTGAGGCAAACAGTCACGCATGCACTATGATAATTGCGTGCTGCATAGGCTTGTCGAGAGAATACCATGGTTATACAATAAAAAGAATCAGCGATGCAGCAGAGAAATTCTGGATGATTTAATGAGTTTCAGCACAGTACGTGGGAGGAAGCATATTTCCACCTCCAAACAGATTCAGTTTATCATTGATGACACGCACACACACAATCCTACAGATGTCACTGTGTCCTTCCATTCTGTTTACTGAGAGCTGGCTTTTATCCGTGCCTGCTTTAGTTCTATCATATTCCACTTTTCAATTTCTATTCAATAACTACCTTTATCTAAACCTACTTGAGCATAAATCTATTCAAACAAGATGAATCACAATCACACAACTTTGTCATATATTGTATTGCTGCAACAGCAATGTAAGCCCATTTACCACTAAGTCCACGTGTGCTGCGTTGCATTGCAGAATGCCATGATGACATTTGAGGAGGAGAAGATGCAGACAGCCTGCGACGACCTGAGGACCACCGAGAAACTGTGCGAGAGCGACAGTGTTGGCGTGATAGAGACAATCAGAAACAAGATCAAGAAGAGTGTGAGTGCAGTTGAAAGAAGTCTGAAATGTATACGAATGTTAAGAATGGGCAACAATTTTTATTCAGATAATTAACAGTGATTTTAAAAGGTGGTATGTGAGCACAATGACAAGATGACTACAGTCAGGAATATCAATAGTTTTGACACAGAGTACATTTTTAAATTAATTTTGTCTACATTTTCACATATCAAGCTATTTACATTATCATATTTCAGCGGTTTGAGTGTCCACTTACATATTGCTCATTTATGTCACTGCCTATGAATCATTTTAAATTGTGAATGACTATATAACAGCATCAACCTTTTATCACTGCCTCTATCAAAACATTTGGTATTGTTCTCTGTAGTATTTCATTTTGTAACTAGTGCAGCACTACAGACACAAAGTATCCTCTCGCTATATGTTGTAATCAAACAAGTGCAAAATTAGTTCTTTTCAGCTTTTAAACTAATTCTTATCCTGACAACCAAAAAAAGAATACAATCTTTCTCATTAAAATTCTTACTTAAGCACTTGGGTAAGAGATACCAGATGCAACAGAGGGTAAACTACAGATTATTTTACATGATAATACAGTAAAAACAATAATAAATGTTAGGTAGTTTCAGATTGTGGCTTTTGTTTGTGTTTTTCCTGCAGAAGCAGAAAGAATAGCATTCATTCTACTCTTACTAGCTGCATCTTCAAATATTACAGCTAATACATCCTACAGTCTAAATAACAATGATTAGATCCTCAGTGAGATCATGGCAAACCCACTCTCAGATTTGATTAGTAGCTCCATAAAAATCAATCAAGGATGTGAATGAGGCATGATGGTTCCATCATGCAGGAACATCCAGGATATGTGAGGATGATTTGGCAGCCAGCGAGTTTTTATGCTATGTGTGTTTGTGTGTGTGTAGATGGACTCCCAGAGATCAGGCATCGTGATCATGGATCGCCTGCAGAGACAGATCATCGTTGCTGACTGCCAGGTGTACCTCGCTGTGCTCTCCTTTGTCAAGCAAGAACTTTCAGGTGATTAATTTAACCTACATGTCAAATAGCAAGCATAGATTGATGCAAATTTACATGTCCATATCTCATGTCATCCCCCTATACCATCCACCCCATAATTCATGGAAATGGGAGTGGAAAATCGTAACAATCACCCTCAACTACAACCACAAAAATGACTATAGTGAATTTAAATATTTATTTATTACAGGGCTATAGTACAGGTGTACCTTATCCACTAGTATTAGAGTATTTCGGATGGTTAGACTATTTCTCAGGACTGTGTGAACAGATAGTAAAGGACTTCCTGACTGTCATGTTTGGGTTTGGTGGCAGATATTAGGAGAGGCTGGATAACTGTTTCTGTTATTGCATGTATATTATTAAGTCGTTGTGTTGCAATTTCATACTACACACATTCTAACCCAGGATTCACGTTGTAATGCATTCAGACTGTTAAAATTCTATGCATAAGCATCCTTAAGGGGATGAAAAAAAAGGTATTGAAACCCATTGGTGAGACACGTCCAGAAATATCCTTGAAGACTTACAAAAAAGTACTGGACATTGTTCCGAAGGTAGTTTCTTTATTATTAGTGTCTTCTACACTTACTGCGTTCTGTCTGTGTTCAGTACTCAGTGATATTATTTCTCAGTGTGCACCCAATCTCACTGAAACGATTGATTTTTTTTTCACTAACAGCATACATTAAAGGAGGCTGGATCCTTCGCAAGGCTTGGAAAATGTACAATAAGTGCCACAGTGACATCAGCCAGCTGCAGGAGGAATGTCAGCAGAGAACCTCTGCCCAGCAGGAAGCGTTCTCAGCAGACAACGCCAACCACAATGCACCAGTGGAAACTGCCGTGACAGCCGTGGCTCTGGACCGGCTGAAGGGTTCTGTAAGCTTTGGCTATGGCCTGTTCCACCTGTGTATCTCCATGGTTCCACCACACTTGCTCAAGATTATCAACCTGCTTGGTTTTCCTGGCGACCGTCTCCAGGGCTTGTCCTCCCTCATGTATGCGAGCGAGAGTAAAGATATGAAGGCCCCACTAGCTACGTGAGTAAACTCAAAAGGTCTCATTTTTTGGAGTGAAGCCAAATATTGATTGTTGAAAGTGCTATATACAATCATTTTAAGGCTTTATTGTCATCAAGTAACAACAATCCTAAACATCAAAACAACTCCAAACTATTACAGATTTGTGGTTTGGAGTTCTGTATGTAAATGTCATACATTTACATTTTAGGTCAGATGAAGTATTTAATGAGACCAATCCAAGATAGATAATGTTCCTGTTGTGTTACTCAGGTTGGCCCTCCTGTGGTACCACACAGTAGTGCTGCCTTTCTTTGCTCTTGATGGCTCTGACACACATGGAGGGCTGCTGGAAGCCAAAGCCATACTGCAGAGAAAGTCGGTGGTTTACCCCAACTCATCACTCTTCATGTTCTTTAAAGGCCGCGTTCAGAGGCTTGAGGTATGTGGAGTAGACGTGAGTGAAGTAACAATGACTGTCTCTGCTTAGGAGAGCTTTATAGCTGTAAATGCCGTATTTGTACTGTACTTATCAACCTCTCTCATTCAACACATACGTGTTGTGTGCATCTACAGTAATTACTGTGTGTGTGTGCTCTCTCCTCTGTCTCCAGTGCCATATCAACAGTGCTTTGGTCAGTTTCCATGATGCATTAGAGCTTGCATCAGATCAAAGAGAGATTCAGCATGTGTGTCTGTATGAGATCGGTATGCTGTTGCTATTATTATTGTTGTTGTCGTTATTATTATTATTGACATGTTGTTTTTATTCAGATGTTCTGTCTTATCGGTGTTGCAGGTTGGTGCAGCATGATTGAGATGAACTTTGAGGATGCTTACAGGGCATTCGAAAGGCTGAAAAATGAGTCGCGCTGGTCGCAGTGCTACTACGCCTACTTGACTGGAGGTAAGCCATGTGCTCTCTGAGCAAGTTTATCATACTGTGTGTTATCACGCTTACCCTGTTTGTCTTTTTTTAGTGTGTCAAGGTGCGGCGGGTGACCTGGAAGGTGCCACTAGCGTTTTCAAAGATGTGCAGAAACTGTTCAAGAGAAAAAATAACCAGATAGAGCAGTTTGCTGTCAAAAGGGTGGGTCGTGCTGAAGACTTTGTCCTTTATTTCAGGTGAAAGTCATTCTACCCATGAGACAAAACTTCTAAAAACTTCTCTCTTCTGATATCCACAGGCTGAGAGGCTGAGAAAGATCGTGCCGATCCGAGAGCTATGCATCCTTGGTGTGATTGAGGTACTGTATTTGTGGAAAGCACTCCAAAACTGCTCCTCCTCTAAACTGCAAATAATGGGTCAGGGTGAGTATCACCTAAAGATTTTTATCAATATAAACACTGTATCGTCTCAGTGCCTGTAGGGTATTGTGTATGTATTTTATACTGTGTGTGTGTTTGTGCGTGACCATTTCCTGTGATATCCAGTGTTGCAGAGTTTAGACGATGCTTTGTGCAGAGGTCTGAAACACCTCCTTCTTGGTGCCATTCATAAATGTCATGGAAATATGAGAGATGCTATTCAGGTATCACATTACACTGAAAAAAAACAGCAGTGCCATTTGTTGAGGCTAAAACCTAATCTGGAGTTCTCATCCTGATCCATTATCCTGTGATCCAGTCATTACAGCTGGCTGCTAGAGACGAGTATGGACGTCAGATCAATTCCTATGTTCAGCCGTACTCTGTATATGAGCTGGGATGTATACTCCTCGCAAAGCCGGAGGTGTGTGCTACAATATTCAACTTTTTTGCAATTAACCTATGACGACAGCAAGCATTTTTATGGTAATTACTGATATGTTTAGCTAAAATTCAGTCTTTTTTTGTTTTGCATTCCAGACCGTGGGAAAGGGGCGGTCCTTACTACTTCAAGCAAAGGTAACATATTGAATGGTTGCCAAAATCAGCAGTCAGTTTCATCATCTCTTCATAGACATTTAAAAGGTGTCATAAATAACTAATCCAACTTATTTCAGATATACATTCCATGATGTTATCTCTTTATCTCAAAAACTTCAGGAGGATTTCACAGGCTATGACTTTGAGAACAGGCTTCACGTTCGCATCCATTCGGCCCTGGCGTCCTTGAAGGAAGTTGTTCCCCAGTGAGTCCAGTAAGGGAAGCTGCGGTGACTGCGGCCGTGCTCCTGGTGAAAGCATGGCTTTTTAACCCTAAGTCCAAAGCCATTCAAAATATCTCTATGACATTGTAGTGAACAGGTTCCTGTGTTTTTCAGCTTTAAAGGAACAGTTTGACATTAAAACGATCTTGTTCCCCATAGTTACGTGAGAAGGTCCAGATCTATTTCATCTTTGTGCATACACTACTGTAGTTCCAGTACATGTTTAGTTTATCCTAACTGAAGGGTCCATACCAGCATTGCTCACTCAAAAGTGAAAAAAATACACCTTCCATAAATGTTCTCATGCACTTTATTAGTAAACAGCTAGCTGCATAGATAAGTTGTTTGGATATTACTAAGAGATTTAAGTTTTCCTTTTTTTATTTTATTTTTTTACAAATTTTCTGTTAATAAGGTGACATGAAAACAAGACAGGTTTGGAGGTGCTTGGTTTCCAACCCCACTTGATTCTGTCAGATGTCTTTTCTTTAAAGGGGACACATTATACCGATTCCCATGTTATTATTTTGATTTAGTGGCCTATTCTAATCCTTTGCAACGCTTTATGTGTGAAAACATCTTTCCACATCTACTTTCTCCCGCTGCCTCACTGCTGTGAACATTGGGTCATTTCAGGTGATCAGGCCTGAGCTGGCAACACACACAGCCTGCAAAAGACAGATGCTGAACAAGCACTTTCTCACCAGCCTCACACTTTGAGGATTCATCTAAACATGTGTGTAAGTGGGAAAACTTCAATCCTTGCCACTCAAGTCCCACATTTATTAAAGCAAAAAGCAAGTCGAGGCATTATGGGCTCTCCACCATAACTTTGTGACTTAAGACCCAATTGAGTCAAAATTATGAAACTCAAGTCAGAGCTAGACTAAACATGTTGAAGTCTCTACAACTGAGTACACAGAGATGAAATGAAAAACATTCTGTAATAATAACTATGGATTAATAGCAAACAAGTTAACTTCAAAATTATCAGTGTTACTTAAAGTGTTCTCCAAAAAAGTCATTTAGTGCCAGTTTTCCTTATTAACTTGTGTATTTGGATAGTCTTTTGTTCCATGGCCTCCCCTCACTGAGCGGGTCTTGCACATAAAATAAGCTTTTTAAAGGCACCAATAGTTTGCTTTAACCATGCACAGTGCTGTAGTTTTTGCACGTACCATTCAAATATAATTAAAATATTTTATTCACTTTCACATTTAGATATCTTAATGAAATACAATTAATTATTGCCAGTTGTTTACATCAATCTCCCAGATCTGAAATGACTGGGTTGATCCATATTTATTTTTCATTGTTCATCTTAAAATTTCCAAATGTGCTTCTCAGTTGACATCCACTGGAGTTTTATGAACAATGAATGACAACAATAATAATACTGTAATGAAGAATAATAACTTTCAGTGATCACCTCAAACATGTATATCAACTACTGCACTGAAGAGTGTTTGGTTTGAGTTTTAATTGGTTGTTCTACATGTAACGTATCTGGGATGATGACAGATTCATGCATTTTTTATGCAGAAGTGTTTGATCTGTGCATTATGCATGGCATGGCTGGAGAAAGTTTAGCTCTAAGCTAAAATCAAATGCATACACACACATATGCTCAACCGTTCATAGAACATAGATGTATATATACACAAAACAATTCTATCATTGAAAGGTGCTCCAAATTTAATCTTAAACATAAATTATTATTTCATCTTCAAATTGTGTAACACAAAAAGACTTTAAAACAAATGCTAACCCAAAATATTTCTTGTTTTTGTTTTTAAATTAACACAAGCTGTCGTGCAACTTAGAATTCACTGAAATAAAAACTGCAAACAAGGATAATTTGATTGATTGACTTTATTGAAAACAAAATATGAATATTTGTTGGACTTCAGTTGATTGAACTTGATTTCTCATAAGTTGCCCAGTTTTTTCAGGCTGGGTCAGTTTAGTCCTTTTGAAGAGATGCGTTCTGCATCCTGGTGTGATTCTTGGAGCGTGTTCGTCGTTGCTCTCCTGGAGTGTCATGGCTCTTGGCTTTGTAGTTACAGCATCCTGCTCTGCTTCATGGCTCCTCACAGCATGATGCTCAGATCTGCGGTTGGCTGCAGCAGGTTTCTTAGTAACCTGCTGGACACGGCTGATGTCACCTGCTGCTTGTATCTGCAGACGATATAGGCGGGCAGTCAAATGATCCACCTCCACATCCAGCTGTCAGTTGAAGGTGTAGCTGGCGTGCTTGCCCTTTTTTTTTTGCCTGGACATTCACTTGTGTGTGCCAAATGACCAGGGTCTGGGAGAGAATCCAAATCCTTTTGCGTTTCCTGGGTCTGGGTTTTGCAGTTGGCGCCCGCCGTCACATTTCACAGAATCAGTGGGATTAATGATGGGCTCACGCAGGATCCCTGTGCTTGCTGTTGCGATTGACAACTTACACTGTGAAAAGTGAAGCCAGCAACAACTGAAAAAAAAAAATTTATGGAAAGCTCTGTCCCACAGCAGCTTCTATGTGAAAGACAAACACCTCTCGAACAGCCGCAGCCCTGCAGCTGTGCCACTTCAGTCCTGAAGTGATTGAAGAAGGGGACATGGTGACTCCTAGGCAGGGTGATCAACCTATAAAGTGAGATAGACAGAGATGCAAGGAATATCCATGTAATAAAAAAAAAAGAACAACTGAAAAACGATACAAGACAATCGAGTATTCAGAACGGGTCAAAATGTGCTACAATACAAAACTGATTTATAATCTGCCAACCTACCTGAACACCATAGCAACCAGCAAATAAAATATTTTTAGGTATCAAATAAAGCCTAATATCAAAGGAGGGATTTTAGCTACACCAGTTATACACTAATTATATATTTAATATAAGAATATGTAAAAATATAAAGCTATTGATGTTTGCGCAAATAAATAAATAGTACCAACCTGTCTTTCACCCCCTCCCCCAGCCTGCAGGCTCTCTGCTGCCTTCTCTATTCACTGCTTACTGCAGGAGAGAGAGAGGAGGCCGTGAACATTCCAGGAGCTGCAGTCTGTAGCCGAGTCCACTGTGGTGACTTGCTGCAGCTCTTTAGGCTCCGCATCTCCCCATGGAAGCCTTCTCAGGTGTGCGTGCGTCCTCAGCACTTGCCTGTTTGAGCTGCTGGATGGTCCTGATGCTATCCGCTGCCTGTATCTGTAGATGATGCAGCCATGCAGTCCTCTTCTATCTAGCCGTTATTTTCCCAGTGTCGTCCATATGTGTGCCCCTGGGAAAAGCAGTCACACCCCTCAGCCGGCAGACAGTCGTTCCTGCGTCTATTTTTGTTCTTGTTTATCTGTTTTTATGCTGCTGACTCATGCAAAATTCGTGTGCGATCTGAAATTAAGATCAGGATCCGCTGCTAAACGTCACATCAGATGTTTTCTCCTGTTTCATAAGGAAAGCGACAAAAAACGTCAAATGTTACCATGTGTGGCCAAAATAAAGAAAGGCAAGAGTAATCAATAATATTATTGACACTCCCTATTCCATCTAGATGTGTCAGTGCGGCAGGGCACACAATATGGAAACTGAACAATTATTAGTGCTAATATTTACAGCTGTGGCAAGCCAAAATATCTGAAAAAGTCTTCATCACTGTACAAACTGTTTTCATAAAGGATACATTCAGTATTTTCACACATTAATTATTAAGTCTGTACATTATTTTTATTATTACACTATATGTTATCTTCTTTTATGTGCTTTCATTTGCCCAGTTGTGCACACTGATCAATAGCCTATAAAGTCTAGTTTGTTGACATAAATGGTTGGACTTTATCATGAGTAATTCCAAAAGCCTTAACTGTTGCAAAAGCATAGGGGCAGAGAGAGCACGTGTACCATATGATGGGCTATAACCTGGTAAATTTAACCCACATCCAGATATTGATTCAGTTCTGGGGCATTAAAAAGTTTCAGAAAAAGAAGATGTCCACACCAACACTGAACTGTGATTTTGCTTATCAATCAATCCAGATCTGAGTTCAAATGAATGATATGCACATCAAAAACAAGAGTCATTCCTGAGAGTTTACTTTGAGTCTTGAACCCCTGCAGAGATGCGCATCATAGACTGCAGTTTTAGAAATGTTACTGATTCAAAACTTTGACAACATATATATATGATGACAGTGTGTTTAACAAACTATCAGTGCAGGGTATTGGCTTATATGGATGAGCACTCTGAGGCATGATCATCCAAGCATTATAAGCCCGAGACTGACATCTTACTGACAGAGGGATTTACAAGAAATTACCATCAGCGTGTTTTATCCCATGTTTAAGATTGTGTACAGATTTTCTCCTCACATAAAGTTAACCAGTCATCCCCGGAGATTTTGATGGGTGGTAAATGTTGAGATAATCAGTGTGGGTCCCATAATGTAACACTGAAACATCAGTGACGTCACCTACACTTTCTGCTTAACCAATTATGTTTGTCATGGACAGAATATGTTTTCATTTTCTCACAACCTTGTGCCCATGTGTTACTGAACCCTACAATAAACTGTGGGAACTACTTTTTGTCCTAGTGTGCTGTTTTCTTGACTTTGCACTTTGCTCAGTTCAGAGATTTGGCTGTTAGTTCTCTTTCCACCAGGGGGAGCATGTTGCACACAATGAGACTCCTGAGGCCACCTCACAGGCAGCATCCCCACAAAAGTCTGATCTGATCTGATGAATCATCCCATCCCTGATTATGAAGTCATCAGGGTAGATTTCATTGTCCAACCATATTCATCACTTATTGTTTATCCAAGCTCCTTGTCATTGTCTTTAGTGCGTTATTATTGGTATGTTCTCTCCTAATTCTTGGTTGCACACTACAGACCTGAGACTTACTTTAAAGCTAAAATAATCTAAGCTTTACCATTGGTCTAAGATCTTCTTAGCTTTGAGATGCTTTTGGGAAATAGGACCCTGATCAGATCCTGGCAGCTTCCTAGGAGTTGAGGCACCGCCCTCTTTTGAACGGCACCAAGGAATAGTGATTGTTGACTTAAGCTTCGTATATACAGTATATTCAAAATTTCTGAATTTCAGATTCAAGCACACACAACAAAGACAACAAAATAATTTGGCTGTAGATGACAACAAAGTATAAAAAGTAAAAAATAAACTAGAGAAGGAAATGTCATGCAAGGGATGTGTGAGGTATGATTCAGTTCCTGGACCTCAGCTGGTATATTCCAGAACCATTCAGAAAACTACTCTATAATATATGTAAATGGATGAAACATAAATCGAGTGAAATAGTTTCCCCGGTCAGCAGTGGAATTTGAGTGGAACCACAACAGATAAAAAGCGTCAGTAAGTCATCCAAAAGGCCCTGCATACTGTTTCCCGCAGATGTAAATCTAACATCACTGTCTCACTTGTTCAGTCTATTGAGAAAACATCAGTCATTAGTTTTAAAACCATTACCGTTTAAAGTTAAGCCTCGGACACACATCGAGTGTTTCTCTTTAAGAAAACATGTCTGTCACACTAGGTTCAAGGCAACAGCTCACTCTACCAATAAATTATTCAGGCTCCTGTGCCACTGAATTTAGACATGGCAGAAATGAGCTGGAGGGTTTAGAAGAACAATACCATTGCTCCTTGTATATCTTTGTCTAGTAGACACGGGCATTGCTTATATATCAGACGGGGTAATCAAAGTGTGCTTGTAGATACCTCATCTTGATTTGTGTATGTGATGTCATGTTTTTTCCTGTTGTGATTTCTTGTTTTTTGTGGTACCAGACCAGACGATTGCTTTATTTAAAATGTACACATTATTTTGCACACACATTAGACTTCAATCTTAATGCCAATCAATTGCATAATGTCACTAAATCAGTTGTCATTAGGGAGATAGAGAATGTCCCTAACAGTGGCAGATCTGGGCAGAAGCTAAAGAGGAAGGTCACAAAACACAATTGCATTGTGTTTCACTCCGGCAGAAACCCGAGCAACCAAACTGTCCTAACACCAGAATAAGAGTTCCTGTTCACTACCCTTTAATGCCACCTAACATTATGTGCAACAGACATTACAAAAATTTCCACTCAATCATAATCAAAACAAGGTACAAATGCAAACGCTTAATGTCATGAGTATAAAATAGTCATATAAGCACATCCTTGGCATTTTCCAGACAAACTCTATATTTCTGAGGCCCGTTAGTGTTTGTGGAGGACACACCTCTCAGCTAATTGCCATGATATCATCACCATGAGTAAAGTTCCTCCGACTAAACAGAAAACCCTTTAAGTGGTCATGCAAATCATTATTCAAGAAAACACAGTCAGACTGCTACTACCGGCTATAAAACCCCACAGAGGATTAAATAAAACAGGCATTTTATAATCATGATCATATTATTCTGATAAAACATGAGATCTTCCTGTCCAATATTCCAACTTGCATTTTCCTAACGTTAATTCAATGTAAAACATTTTCTGAGAGTTTTTAGATATTATGTATAACTTTCATTCATTGGCAACTTCAGGGATTTTTTTAATGCTGCTAAGTGACATGAAAACGAAAGATTAATATGTTGTTTTTCTCTTTTTTGCATTCTGTAAATTTTACTGTATGTATTTTACTGTAAAGAAAAGGATGTGATTTTTAAATCTGTGTGAAATGATTGTGATTTATATTTTTTATGACATGACTGTCAG
Organism: Brotula barbata; assembly: GCA_900303265.1. NCBI lineage: Eukaryota > Metazoa > Chordata > Actinopteri > Ophidiiformes > Ophidiidae > Brotula > Brotula barbata. The sequence continues at coordinate 167,234 of OMNV01029293.1, forward strand.
TAGTCTGATGCAACTTTCCAACACTTTGCATGATAGGTGTATTGTTTTGTGTTGTTAATGTATATCAAAGAAATTCAGCAATTATATTCCACGTAATCTGTATAATACATTTGCTGCGTAGCACAACATAATCTGACATTTTATTTTATTCTTTTTGTAAACAAATTTGAAATACCTACATTACAGCTTATTCAATACAGAGGTTTCATTTTTTTCTTTGCACAGATTTCACAATGGGATTTTCCAAGCAGATAAACCACAACATATGAGAAAAGTAGTATGAGACTTATAACAATATGCATTGAAAATAAGCTTAACATTAACATGCTTAACATTCTGCATAATCTTCTGATTTATATTTCCACAAAGTTTGTCGACATGCTGCAACGCCTGCTTCTCTGAGCTGACAGTTTCCATGGAGCACAGACGTGCTTTGTGTCTGCTCTCAGCTTGATGTCCCTACTTTGACCTACTAAACCTTTATCCATACCAACATCCATTTGTTCTAAAGCGTCCATTGTCCCCTGAAATCATAAGAATCCTTCAAATGTAGACGCTTTAAGAAACTGAAATGGTGATTTCACATCCCTGCTGCCTGCTGTTTTCAGTTCACTTTTAAGGAGATGAAAAGAGGGACTCAAATCTTACTCCCCTTGCTCTGCTCTCCACCCCACCCCCCAACCCCCAATCTCCTCTCCTCCCTCTGCTGCATTGATGCTGTTACCTCCCTCGGTGGTGATGTCACCGGCTCAGTGGAGCTCAGCATCCTCAGACAACAGAGCCATTTTGACCGCTTAGACTGTGGAGTTGACCGGTCCTCCCAACCAGGCACCAACCGGCCAACCAGCCACCTTCCTGGGCTCCCACTGGAAGGGCAGACGGGGGGTGGG
>OMNV01029293.1:168143-329139 GCA_900303265.1 Brotula barbata
CTCAAGCCCCGGGTCGTCACGTTTGCACGGACAGTGTCAGACCTGGAGGAGGAGGAAGAGGAGCAGGTGGAAGTATCCTGTCCGTAAAATAAAACGCCGGAGAAGGACAGAGGAACAGAGGAAGAAGACGTTACTGGAGGTAGGTTTCATTTTATATTCCCTCTATTATGCCGCCGGTAATGCAGTTTTAATGAGGCAACCTTTATTTACTCACTGTGTTGAATCTCCTGGGAAGAGACGGGCATAGGGTGCGGCCATTGAAGAGCCTTTCAACGGACCCTCCGACAAAAAAAAACAGACAAAACGACCTGTCATCACAACTGCTCGGTCCTAAAAGACGGAACCTGTCCTTAATTTCACATATTTTGATGTAAAAACGTCTGTAAATTATGTAAGCATACGCAGGACGAGACGAATAAATGCCCTGTCATTGGGTGGTAAGCTAACTCCCCACATGTAGCATCAATGAACGAGCACAGCGATGTTTATTTACGTTTGGATATCACTCGGTCTGTATTTTCTTTTCCTTTTCCAACCACATAAATTCTTAATTTTAGCTGAGCTTATACCACAGTCACCGAGCGGTTGCTGTTGTGTCGTTTGAGGACACCTTGCTGTCATGCTAAGGCCTGTTTACATAATGTTAAAATGAATCTGGTCACCATACGAGCCATTAACATTAAGACTTTAAATGACGTTAGCCTTTGTCACAAAAAATGGTGGCCGCCCAGCTGAACTGCATCCTCACCAGCTGATTGGTCACATCTATAAAATGCAAATTAGGGCGATGGATGTTATGATACAGCAGATTTGTTTCTGTAGTTTTAAAATCATATGTTTGAAAAGATTTAAACCTGAAACATGTGACATCATACATATGCACATACATGACACAAACGTCTAGAACGCACATGTACACACCTTATTGTTCTTTTAACATTTGTCTCCATCAGTGACAATTAGATTTCACCATTCACCAGTATCACTTTGTATTTTTATAGTAAAGATATAAGTAAAAATCCAACCTTCACCCACTTAATTTTATATTATATTAATTTTGACACAACATTAAATCATTTTTTGAGTCAAATTTTGTCTCGTATTATTCAATCAAATTTCACAAAGGTCTATCAGAGCATCACAAAACCGATGTGCTATTCTCATCATTTTCTTTATGTTAAAACATAAAAAAGAGGAAACCAGTTTAGATGCCAGCTGTAGACAGCCTATCAGAAAGTGACACAGCAATTTTACGTCTGAAAACGTTAACACTCCCTTGAATCATGAACCCAAAGGAACAGAAGATCAATGAAAATCCTAGTTTTCCATGTTAACACAGGGCCTTGCCGTTTCAATTTGGGATATCAATTAACTTAAAGTCAAGTGTCTTCCTATGTGAAAATAATGATCATTAAATAATATTTACAGTTTGGCCCTTGGCAGAAGTGAAGGATAATTGTGTCGCATTGCTCATTGTTGATGCCTTTTATGCAAATGATTGTCATTTGATCTCAGTATATAATGACTCATGGTCGCTCTTGATAAACCTACAATGCCAAGACTAAAATCACACAGTGATTTTGTACCCATTGTTTTGTATCCTGTATGTACTTAGTGACCGTGTAGTATGAACAGCTGTTCGTGTAACCATGCTGCAGAATGGAATAGAGGCAGACTCTGGATTTGTGGCTGGTTTCAGCGTTATCGTAATCCATGGAAACAGTCTGACATTTAGCTGCTCCTGCACATCTTTTGTCACCGAGAGCTTGTTATCCATCTCTCTTGGCTGTAGCTGACCATGCACGGTCTTTTCACGATACAGACACATAGCTCGGCCCTCTTCTTTTGTGTTGATCTCATCAACCATGAGGTGCAACATTTTTCTTAATCCAAGTAATATATGTCGAGAAAAAGCATAACATGACATAAAGTAACATGAGAAAAGCTGACATAAATCCATTTTAGTATGTTAATTATATGAGATGCGCTACAGTCAGACACACTTGTAGGAGTATCATTAATTTTAACTCATCATCTGTTCCCGTGTAGAGATATCCAGCCTACAGATCTACAACCGGTCCCTGCACCCTGACTCTTCAAAGGGCTAAGAAGGTGGTCGGAAGATAGCATCATGGCAGCGGCCTCTGTGAAGGTGGCGGTGCGTGTCCGCCCCTTCAATTCAAGGGAGATTGGAAAAGAAAGCAAATGCATCATTCAGATGTCTGGAAACACAACTAGTAAGTAATCGTTACATTTTTTACCAAACCATGTGATTACCCAAGTTCTGTCTGTGTTTTACAGCCATGTTTGATAGAGATACTGTATGTGTTGACATTAAAGTAAAGTCGACCTGGGGAATGAGCTCTGCTGAAGTGTCCTTGAGCAAGTATCCCTACCAGCTGGTCTTTTGCTGACACTAACCTCTAACCTCCTTGTTCAAGGAGATTAGTGAAGTAATACATTTATAATGCTGGGGATTAGGACAGTGACAAAGGACGTACAATTAAATTTGTCCCAGAAGAACAGAAGTCGTAACGACAGATATCTGATTATATTTCATCACACATTGTGAGGGATTTGCACCATGAAAATCATTAATACATATGCAGTAAAGAAATGCTAAAAAAAATCATTTTTATGTTATAGTCCAATTCAGTTTGTTAAGACGGGACCTAATTTTAATTTATCAAAAAATATGACGCTCAAGTAACAAGAAAGCAATTACTAGGAAATGGATGAGCAGCGAGTGTCTGACAATCTTAGACTGGACAAAAATAGGTAGAGAAATTCACAATATAAAAATATTAACATTCTCCTTGATACATGATACTGAGAAAGGTAATAGATGTTCGAAGAAATAGATGTGTTACTTGGATCCGAGGTGATTTCATGTGTGTGGCAAAATCTGCATTTTTCTATGCTGGGACTTTTTTTTTTTTTTTTGCCTCTTCTTCCTTATTGTGATGTACAGTAGAGAGATAGGCAGGAAGAACAGGCCAGAGAGAGGAGATGACATGCAGCAAAGGCATAGTGGACTTTGTGAATATACGGAGGGATGTGTAAATGTATGGGTACCTCAAAGGACAGCTATGGACATGAAGGACCCCCACAACAATCTGCTTGCACAATTTCTTCCTATTTTTTGTTTTTAGTCATATCTAGCATTTCACATTGCTGTAGATGACATGGTCTGTTGTGCCTGTTCTGTGTATGTATTTTGTGGTTTTATATTCTTTACTGCCAAAATGATAAAAAGGAAGGACAGTGTAAAGTGTAGGAAAGTGTAAAAGAAATCTGATGCACAGCTGAGATTCTCTGTAAAATTGAATGTGTCGCTGTGTGCAGGCCTGATATTTTCAGTAGAACAGTTATTAGTTTAAAACACCTCAGGTAATCTCTTATTCATGCTGTAAAAGCCATAATCTCCTGCAAATGTAACCTGAATTAGGGCGGGGTCTTTTATTTATTAATGTGGCTTTGTTAAGACAAATATTAAAGTAATAAACACAATGATTCTTTTTGTCTCAAAGAAATAACATATTGTAGGCTAAAGATGAGGGGGTGTATATGACATGTCTGTACATAACCAGAGAGAACTATAGAGGATAGTATAGATTACTATATGTCTATATTTCTTTGTCAAAATGTCACAGAGTTTTCATAACCTGTAGTAGATCAGACTGCCCTGCATTCTTTGAAATGCAGTGTACACAGTGAGGACTCCAGTGGAGAGGAGACTGGAAAGATACTCGATATGTAGCTCGCTTAGCAAGGTAAAGCCATTTGTCAATAATAGATGAGACTTCCTAAAATATTTACACTTTGGCCTAATTTAGCCATCTTCCTCTCCTTCCTCAACTCATGGGTGACTGGAGACAACAAGCTGCTTGGTCTTGGGGACCTAATTTTTTAACAGTGTGATTTATTGTTTTTTGCTCCCTTAAAGCTGTTTCACACCAAGTGCAAAGAATTTTTTTTTAAATTTCTGTGCGGATTATTCCCACAGAAATTTATATTAGATTATTGTGTCCCTATATGCTTTACTTTTAAGGGGTAATATTGTAAAAATTTTGACATCACTTTTGTCCAAAACACATAAGTAGGTCAGACTGCACAGCACTCTCCCTTGCACTACTGTGCACAGTGAGTTAAAATAGAGTGTTTTATGTTCTATCTATTTAAGACCTCCTGACAAAAATCTGTTCTGTTGTCAGACCTGAGCTGCCAACGCCCACGGGCTGTGAAAAACAGATGTCCAAATATCCCCTTGGTAGCCATCTTGGGTGTGTCTGTCCACTTGTCACATGTTGACAGAAGTAAAAGACTAATCAGAAACGTTTGCTTAACATATACCCCCTACTACATTACACTTAAAATGTTTGGGGATTTTTGGCTATTTTATATTTTATGTTATGTTAAATAAATTATTTATGAAAGAAAAATTGAAAGATATGAATGTTTAGAATCAGCTTTGTGTCTTGTTTACTATGTATGGTTTGTTTGGCAGTGTTACTTAATTACTGTGTTCAGTACAAAGTGTAACCAGACCAGGGGCTCAGCTCGGCAGGTCCGTATTTGCATGTGATTGTCACTAGATGTGCTTTTAAACCCTTTTTAATCATTCGTTGAACAATGGTAATAACAAAACTGTATTGGAAATAATATTAGTCAATGCAGCATATTTTTATACTAAACGTGTATGCAGAGAATGTCTTCTTGTTAGACATAACCTGTGATAATGGCTTAACACCTACACACAGAGCATTGTGAGCCTGTTGTCAGTTTAGAAGTAGTCCACTGGGAGTATATTGATGTGGTCTATAAACCTAAATGTCCTTGGAGATGTTCCCTTTGAATTTATCTGAAAGACCTCAGACAGCATTTTCTTGTTTTTCATCTTGATGCTTGTGACTTGAAAATACAAGAATTTCCATGTGACGCCACACATGCATTATTTGATTATGTAGCACTTTTTACCAGTCTGGTCATTTACTGTGCATTCACGGCATTATTCACCACGCTAGTTCACGCCCTCTTGCGTGAACGTGAAATAATAATATTGCAATATAATCACCATTTAATATTGTGCTTTGTAAATCACGCTGAATGTAACAGTACATCCTGTATCACATACAGATTAATTACAAAAAATGTTTTCTGCCTAAAATTGACCAAAATAGCATTTTCCTATCATTTGGCCCATCTCAGCTTTTGTTTGAGTTTTTGGTTTTTGTAATTAAATTACTATTTGAGTAAAAACAGAAGTAGTTTCTACTAAATTAACTCAGTAGATGATGGGTTGGTAATTTTATTTATTTGTGCACAAGCATAGAATCAACTGCAACACCACCAATGTTTCCTCTACCTAAATTAAATTTCACAGACTTCAACACAATATGTCATCCGTGATATAAAGCTTAATGTTTAACAGCCTTTGCAGTCTGATGAGCTCACAGAGAAACACAAAAATGCTCTCTGTGAGCCTGTAGAGCTTTTCACCAGAGCAGATTGTTCTCTTCATTACAGAGTCAGTGTCTGTGGATGTGGACTGGAGGATGTAAACAGGCTGAAAACCTCATTGGTTGCAGTGCCTGAAGGGGTACTGAGACAGGGTATAAATGGCGCCTTGTCTTTTTTGTAGTCTGGGCTAAGGAAAGGAAGAAGAAAAAAGTTTGGAGGGGGAAAGGGTCTGTGTTTGTCGCTCCCTTCTTTGTGCTGTCTGACACTCTTGTCAATAGCCCAGTTCCCACAAAGCAGGAGAATGGCAGTGATCTTGTTAGAAACAGGCCTGAATGAAAGATATTCCCTCCCTGGCCTTTATTAAGATGCTGAAGGCTAACCTCAATGAATCGTGGGCCTCTCTTTAGGGAATGTGGAGTGGGAATACTTAAGGAATAAACATTTCTCCACTTAGTTTGCAGGATTAAATGCTAAATCTATATATATATATATTATATATACATGCCGCTTACGTTTGTATAATAAACTTTGGACTGAAACTGCTAATACTCTCAAAAACATTATGATTAGATTGAAGAGACTGAAGAAAATACACAACATAATAACTACAATTAGGCCTACCCAGTCTTGATTCTGAAAAGAAAAGACTCCTACGCATGCAGGAAAAGACCTCATTAGCATAACTTGTGATAATATAATATTGTTGTATCATACTGATTATGGTAATACAGCTCAAATGCCTGTTTGTGTCTCGTAGATAGATATACAGAAACTGAGACATAAGCCAAGTCCAGGCTCTCTTTCCGTCGGTTATTGGGTTTACTCCCCTTCAGACAGACCTGCTGACGTAGCCACATTTCCTCCCCTATTGACTGCGTCAGGTCACACGTAACAGATTCACCAGAGTGACTCAGTCATGATGACAGAATAGAATGTTGAGAATATGATGATATAACAAAGGATATAGGATGTGTTCACTGGTGGCAGTGCAGCTAGTGCTGCCACGGAACACACTGCCTGGAGAATGATCACTTGTCTAATTACATTGGCCCTTCATGGCATGACTTCCTAACCTGACATCCATAAACTCAACACCTCCCAATTAACAACAGCTTCCATCATAAAAGGAGAGGGCAGACATAAAAATGTGGAATGATGAAAAGCAGAGACGTGTGCTGTGTGCTGAAGCCCTGGTCAAACTGGCTCCGGGTAGAGATTATTGCCACAGTGAAGCTGTGAGAACTGAGAATGGCAGCCAGGCCTCTCATTGCAATTTAAATACCCAGCCCTACGCTGAGCCCCCATGTACTCTGCCAATCACTGCTGCTCTAAAGTAATTACTTTATCTGGAAGCAAGGCGCTCTTCTTTCCGGTGAGGCTTGTATGAATCAGAGATGAGTAAGCAAAGGTTACAATGGCTTCTGGGTAATAGAGTAATAAATTTCTCCTATAAGACATTTGTAAAAGCATCTCTGACAGCTGTCCTCAGTGTGATGGAGGTCCAACTTTTATAGAAACAGAGTCAACCTCCCTACGATAAAATTTATAACGTTTTGTTAAAGATCAGCTTCTCTTTATAAACCAAGAACATCCGGTCTGTGTGCCGTGACAGATTATCTATTTTTTCTCATGTTGCTACCCTATGTGCCAAAAAGCTTATTTATGAGAAGCATAGTGTGAAGTGGGTGTTTAGTTACTAGATTATTTAAATGGATGGTTCTTAAAAAAGTATTTACCAGTGCTTACATGTGGCCATGTTGGAAGAGGCATGTCAAAAACGTTCCACACAAATCTTCTGTTAAGTAGATTTTTATTAAATCCCATTAGATTACGCAGTTGTTGAGCAAGAAATTGGATTAATGGAGGGATTATGAACAACCATAAAGCAATAAATCATAGCTGGTCCTTCATTTTTATTTTTTGGGGTTTTTAGGACAAAGAACTCTGATGCACCGTGCAATAATTTGAGTTATTCTATTTGGTTTTTGTACATTGTATTTTGCTTCGTTATTTCCTGGACAGTAAAAAACTCAATTCTGGATGACATTTTTATGATGATATTTTATGTGTCTTGGAAATGCCCATCATTATGGAGCAACTGGCGATCGATCCTCTCTGTTATGCAGCACTGTTTCTTGACCAGGAATCTTTGAATCATTCTTCAAGAGTTGTCCACTCTGGGAAGATGACACAGTCATTAGCCTTACCACTAACATGAGCAAGCTGCTGCATGGCCGTGTCCACTGACTTTGCAAACGTCCTTCTCCAGATAGACAAGGGAAGACATCCCATTAAGATAAAATTCCATCCTAATATAGTACAAGAGCAACAGGCTCTTGGTGATTTGTGTATAGGTGTTCACTATCCTGGAGAATTTCATCAGGGAAATGGCAATCGGAAGAGACCTATGTGGACCCCAGATAGGAGCTGCAGGTTGATTTAATGTATTGATTTTAAAGCACTGATGTCATGAAACATTCCTGTAAAAGATCATTTGCTGCGGGAGTCAATTTAGCAGATGAATTAGTCCGTATATAGAAATGTGAGCAGAACTAATCATGTATTTTAGGAAGTCACTGGATACACCACATAGATTTTTATGGAGGAGAGCAAATTGTGCCTGTGGTTAATTTATATTCATATTTAATCATCTTTGTGTACGTGGACATGTTATACTCCACTCATCTTTTCATGATGGGATATGGACCTGAAACCCTAAACCCAAGGTAGCCTCTCTGGCCTATATTCCACAACTGAAAATAAGGTATCAGAGCAGACAGGAAATAACACTGTATACACGCACTTGAGTGTGTACTTAGCCCAGAGCTCTTTCCTGTGCTGTCAACCACATATGCATTAGGAAAGAAAATGGGATTTAGAGCTCTGGGAGCAGGGGGGAGGTGCCTTTTTCATAGTTGGCATAGCCAGATAACACCAGATATTCTGTTGGGTGTGCATATTATGAGATGCTGTGGGATTCATACATTTAAACCTTCATATCATCTATTTCACAATCTGTAGTATTTTGACAGTTCTTTAAAAGACCATGTCAATATTAGGATGTCAAGGCATTCCAGGTCTACATAACAACGACCCAACCCAGTCCAAAGCTCTTTATTAAGAGAAGGAAACCTCGGAAACGACAAATGAAAAAGAGATTCCCTGCCGTCGATAAGGCCAGGACTAATAGGACCTACATGTGGTATGTGCATGTATGTGCACAAAGCAAATGCAGGAAATGCTGCACAGTATCTGTTGCCTCAGAGAAATAAATGTCACTAGAATTTATGTTTTTCATATGGCATGTTTAACGACACACTGGAAATTAGTCACTATTACAGGAGGATTGTAGGGCTGTTTGTTCCATCATTTTGGAAAAGTGTTAAAAATTGTCAAACATGTATTCCTGCAAAAATCCATAACTGCCGCTGGGGGAATTTTTCTTTGGCTAAGTAAAAAATGTGATGAAAAAAAGTCACTGCTAGGCTCACAATATATATTTTATCAACAAACATGCAATGAATCCATACGAGGCTCAGGGAGCAGCAGCCTTGTGTCAGGTTGTTTAGTAGTGCATTAAATGCATTGGAATGGTTTATGACTCAACAACTACTTTTTACGTGAGGTGAATTAGTGACGTCTTTGTGAAAGTAGATGTAATGAAATTTAAATTAAATCCACTTATCTGCTCCATTTTTCAGGTGTGAGTCACTTCTCTGTTCCTTAAAATAGCTAATAGTAGCCAAGGTTACATTTGATGAATTAGCAATACTAATTCCAGGATTCAGTGGCTATCACTCTGATGCAAACCTAAAAGCTGTCCTGGCCATCACTGAAATTAATTTTGCTCTTTCAAAATGAAACATCTTTACATTACAAAATTGAATCTGTTCATTTCCGGAAATAAATTAAGACTTTTTTTCATTCTTTTGTTTGTATGTCTCCAGTTAGAGATGAGCACTGACTTTATGCCAATATAAAGGAAACAAGCATCATAATGAGACCACGTAAATTTATTTCATTTATCATTTATATAAGACAGAAACTTTTTGTGTTATTTTGGGATTCTCTGTGCCAGTCTGCTAGTCAGTGTTGCTGTAAACCACAGAGGATGTCATGCTAACTTCGTTAAAAGTAATAATTTTAATATTATGAAAACTTTTCATGTGCCTCTTGTGCTTTTTCTTGTGCTTGTGTTTGAGTTGGATGAAAGATTAAAGATTTAATTTTCGATATGACTCATGACGGTTAGGGTAATAACAACTGCAAATTACAGATCATGTAAACAGAATGACCGTTTAATATATTATTCAATCTGATAAAGCAACACCACTCTGACAAAGAGCACGCTCAAGATTCAAATAAATGAAGCACAGTGTTTAATGTAGACTCATTGTACAGGATTACAGGATTGTTGTTGCATGTTATTGCGTCTATGCTCTGTTGTTCCACAATGAATAATGACAAAAGCAATGTAGCAGTACGTCACATAGACTTATGGGAAGATTACTTGCATTTTATGCTGCTATAACATGGTGGCCAGATTTCAATTTGTCAATCACAAAAATAGAAATCATTAATCAAAGTACTATCTCTATGGCATTTCATCACCTTGGTATTAGCCTTGAACTACAAGTTATGTTTTTCAAATAACAAAAAATAAATAAATTGTGTCTTTTTGAATTACATTACAGCCATTTGCATTCACTTTCTTGCTGTTAAAAGTGAAGATCCTTTAAAGTGAGAAAAGACTCAGCTGTCTGTGACCATGTGTGTGTGTGTGCCATATTTAGATGATTGATTTTTACATTTATACATTCATATGTAAATGATATTTGTGAAACCCACATCAACATCTAAAATCTAAATCATACGTCCTATAACATGTACATCATTGACCACCAATTGACAAGGTTCAATTCTGACCCTTGCCATTTGCTGTGTGTCAACACCTCTCTCTCTGCCCTGTCCTTGCTGTCAGGCTCTCTACTGTATCTATCATAATAAAGCAGAAATGTCAATGAAAAAGGGAAGTGTTTTTACATTATTATCATGGTCATTTCTCCAAAATTGAAAATCCCTTAAGGTTCTTATCCCAGTACAGCTGCAATCTTATGTTAGGTTTTGTACTTAGGTTCAGAAAGAAGGGATGAAGGGCATTCCCAGCATGGCTCCGGTCCTGCTGACATATAGTATCACATGGGCACCTCTGACATTCTGACCTGTGGTTCTTGTCCTGTCTTTCAGCCATCGTCAACCCTAAGCAGGCCAAAGACAACAAGAGCTTCAACTTTGATTACTCCTACTGGTCGCACACCACGGTAACTCTTTCAGCACTGCCACAGCATAAATGTTGCACAGTTCACAGATACCCCAATGGAGGCACAAACACACACAGACATCCTCCAACACCCTGTGAGTGTATGGTGTATCCACCACACCACACACTCATGCATTATACAGTATATGGTTGATAGAAAGAGATGCACCAAAATTGTTACAATTCTCTAGATTAAGGGAGTTAAAGATAGTTAAGCTTTGTGTTGTCGTAGACTGTGTCAATAATACATTTTTGCTCATTCTGTTCTTTGTCTGCAGCCTGAGGACGTTAACTATGCCTCTCAGATGCTGGTATACAAAGACATTGGAGAGGAAATGTTGCTGCATGCCTTCGAGGGCTACAATGTCTGCATCTTTGCCTATGGCCAGACTGGTGCTGGGAAATCCTATACTATGATGGGAAAACAGGATGTCAAGGATCAACAAGGAATCATTCCCCTGGTAATATCAATAGTTTGTGATTGATAAACCAGTGCTGAAAATGAGGGAAAGGAATTTCTTACAATATTCATCCTTTTGTCTTCTCAGCTATGTGAAGATCTTTTCACTAAGATCAACGACAATTTAGACAACAGCATGTCCTACTCTGTGGAGGTAGGTTTGGACATCCTCTGTCATATGCTCTCTATGTGTCCTGTAAAGTATAGCTGAACTAGTTGTGGATGTTCAAGCTAAACTCATTAATCTAACCAGGTGAGTTACATGGAAATCTACTGCGAGCGTGTCCGGGATTTGCTGAACCCCAAAAATAAAGGGAACCTACGTGTACGAGAGCACCCTCTTATGGGACCCTATGTGGAGGACTTGTCCAAGCTGGCTGTCACCTCCTATAATGACATCCAAGACCTGATGGATTCTGGCAACAAGGCCAGGTGATAAAAGCATCCATTTCACTCAGTGTTTGTAAAGCAAGTTGTTAGAGAGGATCTTGTGAGATACACAGATCATTGATGAATTTTTAATTTCTTGTCTTGAGATTTTTTTAATGAAATTATTATAAATTATGTCATTCATTATTGACATTACATTATCTCAGGTTCTCATTCTACAGACATTGCTATAAATTGTAAGCCCATGCTGAATCAGTTTAACATCATTTTTTTCTTAATGTTGACTCAGTCTAAGCTCTGCAGTTCTTCAACACAAACCAGCTATTGCCCTGATGCTGACAAAGGCCTATTCCATTCATGTAAAATCATGTGTCATTGAGTCAAGGTTTTATTCTCTCTGTAGGACTGTGGCTGCCACCAACATGAATGAAACCAGCAGTCGTTCGCATGCTGTCTTTAACATCATATTCACACAGAAACGGCACGATGCTGAGACTGATAACACGTCTGAGAAGGTAGTGGATTTTGTGGGCTGAGTGAACTTATTTCACATTAAGCTGCTGTCAATTTTATCTTTGGGCTGATTGATGGGAGTGATTTAAATCTTATTGTGAATAGGAAGCTATTGATTTCTTGAAGGTCATAATGATAATGCAAGATTGTGATGGCGTTTTAAATGAGGCATGCCACTGTTATGAAGATGAATAGCTTTGGATCATTTTATTGTCAGCTAATGCGTTGCAGTTATTTATTGCATGTTGTTGTGCAGGTTAGTAAAGTAAGTCTTGTGGATTTGGCTGGGAGTGAGAGGGCAGATTCAACAGGAGCAAAAGGAACCAGGCTGAAGGTAAAAATGTTTGCTCACGTTGCATTTTGGAAATTCAAAAACAGATTACACCAAACAAACAAAACATTTGTAAGATTAATGTCACTGTTAATGCATGTCTCTGTCTCTTGCCTTATCATAGGAAGGAGCAAATATCAATAAATCTCTAACCACATTGGGGAAAGTCATCTCTGCTTTGGCAGAAGTGGTATGTACTCTAAATGTTTTGTTTTAACTTTGATATACATGATTTTTGGGATAGATATATTAATTGTTTTTGTTTTTATTGTTCTTAAAATTAGGACTCTGGCCCAAATAAGGTAATTAATCTAAAATTTCTATGCATTATTTTTCTCTACTTTAATGGAAATAAATGCCCAGTAGAGATGTGATGTTTTCTGTTTCTGTGCATACAGAATAAAAAGAAAAAAAAAGTGGAAAGCTTCATTCCGTACAGAGATTCGGTCTTGACGTGGCTGCTGAGAGAAAACTTGGGTATGAACACTTTATTTTTCAGTTTGAACAGCTACTTCCTAGTGATCTACCTACTTAATGCAAAGTGATCCAATCAATTTCTCTACATTGCGTTAGGGGGAAATTCTCGCACTGCTATGGTTGCTGCCTTGAGTCCGGCAGACATCAACTACGATGAGACCCTCAGCACACTCAGGTAGGGAAAAGGCATCCCATGTTCTGCTCCATCTTTTATCCTCCCATAAAGCTGCTAAATTTGACTTTGAGGGACATTCAGGCCACTCAGACCTCAGTGTTGCATAATACAGAGTTTCCTCAGTGATTTGCACCAGTTTCACACTTCCAGCACCCAACAAAAGTGGCAGCAGAATTGTGTAATAAGCTTGATTAATGTGTGTAAGTGTGATGCTGAGGATGAGGGGTTGTTGGTGCTGTGTGTGTCACCATGCTTACATATCCCTCCACAGATATGCAGACCGTGCCAAACAAATTCGTTGTAACGCTGTGATCAACGAGGATCCCAATAACAGACTGGTTCGTGAGCTGAAGGAGGAGGTGTCTCGCCTGAAAGATCTCATTTTCGCCCAGGGTCTTGGTGATATTATCGAAAGTAAGCAATCATCTATTGAGTTTATATGGCAGCTTATTATCAGCTACAGCCATTCATTGATCTTTTCCACTCAGGATATTTTATTATAGAGAGGAATACAGCACGTTGAAATAGCTTATAACTTATTGTTTTATAGTTATTTAAACATTGAATTCTTTACTGAACACACATCAGTCATTTTAACCTGATAAGACAAAGACACAGACAAAGTCAAATGTAGATAATTTGAATAGTTGTCCACTTGTCTGTTTGCATGTTTGAGCAAACTCATTTTATGATCGCGTCAGTGTGGCCCTTTAGATCAGATCAGCTTTAACAGATCTGTCCAATCAGAAACAGCTTTCCAGTGAAGGGGCGCTTGTCACACAGAAGACCTCCATGTAGGATTGACTTTTGTTTCTTCACTCATTGCCTCTAGAGCGAGCATCTTCGCTGCTCAATCCTCAAAACAGACATAAGGCTTCAAGGATGGTAAAACATAACCATTACCAGGTCACCCGAGGGGCAAGGTGCAAGGAATGAACAAATAAAAGCTTTGGGATGCTGTTTGTAGCAGGAATTGAATGTATTATCTTTGAAAGTAGTGCGAATTTGAGCATGATTGCACCTTTACGAAAGAAAAAATATATTGTTTTTCTCATTAGTATTGAACTGGCTGAAGCTGTGAGTGATGGCAAAATGTTATCAGAATTGAAAATGCATGTATATGTTTAGAGCACAGTGAACAAAACCAAACCAATATTGATTTGTACTGATTTATAGTATAGATGAGTTGATTAGTGTACATGATGGTGTCTTTTTTCTTTCTCACTCTCTCTGCCACTCTATCCTCTGATCTCCCAGCATATCGGGGGTCCGGTGCTGAGATAGCCGGTTTGAAATGTGTGTTCAATGGCTCTTGCTTTTGCTCTTGTTGCAGCTTAGCATCATTAGTGCTTATTATTACAGTGGGCATTTGTTTTACTGTCTCTACAGCACCTCAAGCAGTCAATGTGTCTTCAATACAAATAACATCTTGGCCTGGTTTAAGGTTGATTTGTAAGCTTTATTGTAACATTAATGGGTTACATGAGCCATGACCTGGTGCTGTAGAGATCCTGCTATGGCTTTTGCATTGTTGGGTTAAGATTTCCCAGCTGTACAGACTGTAATCTAAGAGCTGCTCCACACCAATATCACACCGTCGCAGCAGCTACTAGCGCCTCCTGTTGGCAGCGAGACAGGAAAAGCCACAATGTGGTTTTTCAGCCTTTAGAGTATATAAGCATGTAATAGCCTTTGAGTTGTCATCTAATTTGATGCCATAAATTTTTATTGTCTTTCCATAATACACAACTTCATTAACTGCGGTGTGAAAGAGACATTATGTAATCCATCTTGGCAGATACATAGTACGGCCAGATGGATGGGTGTGATACACTTTCCCAATTTAATAGTCTGTGTTGCCATAGCAGCAACAGCAGGGCTGTTATTCTTTATCCTGTTGAATGTAACGTGGCCCCTATAAGGTAAAATGTGGACTGTATGATATAAAGTTAACTCCTCCAGTAAACTGTTTTATACATAGATAATAGAAACAATGCAGAAAAAAGTAGGTTTCTAACACGTCGGATAATCTCTTGTTTGATAATTATATTAGCAGAGCTGATTGACCATCAAATTAGTCTTTCTACATTTTTTAGATCTTAATTGAAAGTGCATGCTTATTAGGAATTTCTGGTGGTCTGCACAGACAGCAGCATAGCGAAGGGATTTTTCATTTGATGGTCACTTTCATCTTTTTCTCTAAAAGATGCTTGAGTTTGCCTGAAATGGCTGGATGTGTATGGTAATATTGTATTTTCTTGAGTTGAATGGAATGTTCCTGCATAAAGCAGAATTTATGTTAGTCTTTATTTGGCTGATGGTCCCCTTGTTGCATCTTTTCAGTTGGTCTTGTTTGCACGTGGCTTTCTGCTGGTGCTGCTCTAGCTCGTCTACAAGCAGTTCAAATTTCTCTCTGTAGATTAGATTTATATCAAGCCACATATCTTCTCTTTCTTTTCTATCCTCCCTTCTCTTTTCCTCCTCTTTTCCTTTATATGTCTGCATTTCGACATTTATTTATTCCCTATTGGCCACCCCACCCTACTTCCTGTACACCCCCAGTGCCCCCTCCCGTCCTCACAGACCTATCCGATTACAAGAACAATAACAATAAAAGCCAAGCTGTGAATCAAAGCGAAGATGATCTCTCCACAGTGACCAATGCCATGACAGGGATGAGTCCCTCCCCGTCTCTCTCAGCCTTGTCCAGCCGGGCCGGATCTATTGCCAGTCTCCACGACCGCATCATGTTCACCCCAGGTAGTGAGGAGGCCATCGAGAGGCTAAAGGTGAAATGTCATGATCATAATTGGTATTCCGACCTCTGTTTAGCATATTCTCAGATCTCATGGCATTCATTTGTCATTGCTTTTGGATAAACATTTTGTAACTTCTAACTTTTTTTATTTTATTTTTTTATACTAGGAAACAGAGAAAATCATTGCTGAACTCAATGAAACTTGGGAAGAGAAACTTCGCCGTACAGAAGCCATTAGAATGGAAAGGTGGGATTTCTACCATCATTTCATTTTATTCAGCTTTACTGAACTGAGCAGAAGTTGAACTCAGATGCAAATGACTGTTAAAAAAGGTACAAACAGAATTTTTACTTTGAACAGAGGAACAAATGCAGAAAAACACAGGCCAACAACTCACAGAGGGCCTAGGCAGACAAACTATGTGTCAGGGTAATAAAGCGTGAGTGTGTCAGCTGACATGGGAAAACTCAGGGTTGACAGCTGGTTGACAAGTGAATAATGACAACCTTGTCATTCAGGGTGACATAGAAGAGCAAGAAATATTTTTTTCTATCAATTTACTTTGGCATGGTAATAGCCACAAGGATGATATAGTTAATAAAGTTATTGAGGTCAAAATTATAAATATGGATAGCATGGTTGTGGAGTCATCCTTGATTACCTATGGATCTGTAATTGTAGATAAGGATAACCCAAAAGCAACCAATTGCTAAAGGGGTTTGGTGTGAGATTACATATCGTGTGTTAAAGTTTACATTGTATTTATATTGATTACAAAACACATGGTGTGACTGACATCTATCCACAGAGAAGCTTTGCTGGCAGAAATGGGTGTGGCAATGCGAGAAGATGGTGGGACAGTTGGAGTGTTCTCCCCAAAGAAGGTACGAAAAAACGACCCAATAGTAACACAGGCCCAAAAAGACCTCTGCCTTATAATAGACACATTTTGAATTCGTCACCAAAATGCTTTTCACTTACCTCAAAGCCTCCAGAAAGCGTCAGAAAGCCCCAGCCTGTGTTTATTGATACGGTCGGACTGTTTTCCCCCAATGAGGTTTGTAACTCTGGAGTGTCAAACTTGAATGCTATCTCCTCCACTGAGTTCTCTCAGCTCTAGAAGCCTTGCCAAAGGCAGGTCATTTGAGGTTTTATCTTTTTCATTAAGTGCTCTCTTAAATCCACTTTATCATTCACTTCAAAGACACTCTAACTGTGCTAAATGCAACAATGGGTTCAAACATGGGCAAAAAGATAATGGTAGTGGCCCCATTTCGGTGATTAATGGCTGTTTGCCTGCAGCACACCAGGGTTTGACTTGGACTACATTAAAGACACTGACTCATGCTGTGGAGCTGTCTGGAGTGAATTTGAACTGCATGGTTTTAAGGGTCGTTCACAATGTTGCTTATAGAGAAAGACTCCTTTTCCAACGTGTGTGTGTTTTATGCAAGGGTTACACTACGAATAACAGATGGATATTTAAGCCTTTTACTTGTCAAATTTCAAAAGTGAGTACACGATTGCTTGTTTTATGTCAGACACCTCATTTGGTGAACCTCAATGAAGACCCTCTGATGTCCGAGTGCCTGCTGTACTATATTAAAGATGGAATCACCAGGTAATAATACAGTCAGCTAATGTGCTAAATGTCTATTTATCAATTTGCAATCTAAGTAGAATGCATGTGTCAAAGTTATTTACGTATTTGTTTGCATGTGTGCCATTACTTTTTCTCTTTTAGGGTGGGTCGTGTAGACGCTAGCAGTCGTCAGGACATTGTCCTCAGTGGACATTTCATAAAGGATGAGCACTGCACATTTACCAGTTCTGCTGGTCCGGTGGGAGAGAGTAAGCTATCTTTCATTTTCTCTACCTGTTTGGAGTTGTTTACATTAAACATTAAAGTTGATAATCTTAATGTGAAGCCTCAAAACATCCTGTCTGTTCCTAAGCAGCTGTTGTCCTAGAGCCTTGTGAAGGAGCTGAAACTTATGTCAATGGAAAGAGAGTGACAGAGCCCACTGTTCTCAGATCAGGTCAGTGGGATTTGTTGATGGCTTCTCTCTTTTTCCATCTGTGTAAATTGCATAGCACAAACATTATGGATGTGGATATGTATGTACAGTATGTATACTGTATATATACGGGTCTTTCTGACATTTTTGTAGCTAATGAGGTTAAAACATGAATATAGTCTGTGAAGGATGCTTCATATTCTTGCGGGGTTATTTTTGTAATTTTCAAAATAACGGGTAAAAAGTCAGTCTATGTGAGAGGTAAGATGGGCATAGTGGCAAAACCCTGGATCTCAAAACAGGTCAGGGGAAGGATAGAACTTTATAGTAACCCAATAATACCAAGGTTATGCTGAAATTTAAAATCTGCCCTTACAGGAAACCGTATCATCCTGGGGAAGAGCCATGTCTTCCGATTCAACCACCCTGTGCAGGCCAGGGCCGAGAGGGAGAGGACCCCTTGTGCTGAAACCCCTGCTGAACCTGTTGACTGGGCCTTTGCTCAGAGAGAACTTCTGGACAAACAGGGAATTGACATGAAACAGGAAATGCAACAGAGGTACTGTTATATCATACGAGCAGTGTCATAGTGACGCAGGGTGTGGCACCGGTATTAACCATAGTGTTTAATTTGAGGTGGCACACTGCCGTTTTTATATCCCGTTTTATTCACTTTCATGTCCTCAGGCTGCAGGAGTTAGAGGAGCAGTATCGCAAAGAAAGAGAGGAGGCCAACAATCTTCTTGAGCAGCAAAGACTGGTATGTTAAAGAGTGGCTTTTGAAGGGGCATTACCTAGTGTAGCTTTGACTGCTTAACTGATATTCATCATTATAGAAATATTTTAAAATCATGGTATATATAATGCTATATGGAAGTATATTTTGTGTTTGAAGATGCAAAATATAAAATTATTTAAATCATACAATCAGTATAGATTATGGTATGGTATCTTTCAACTGAAGTCATGACAATGATGGCAAGCAAACATGTTGCCATTGTCTCAACTGTACATAATTAATTGACGTACTTTAACTAATGTAAAATTAGACATTTATTTATCTAATTTTACTTTAAGAAATCATGATTTTCTTTATGTAATCAAGAAAGTGGTAATGAAAAATTAAGGTACTGGAAATGTTCCAAAATTTTATGATTATTTTAACTCATCAATTCACACGGGTCATATAAAACAAATAACAAATGAATCTGCTGGCTGGAAATGGTACTACGGTTTAATTGTCTGAAAAATGCCCATTGTAGACATCAGTTTTATTAATGAACTGTCTAGGATTATGAGAGCAAGCTGGAAGCACTACAGAAGCAAGTGGACCGTTACTACCCGGAAACCACAGAAGAAGAGGAGGAACCAGAGGAGGAAGGTTGTGTAAATTTTAAGACACATACTGTATGCTGTCCTGTGTGTATCTCGTTTTATTTTTCTTTGGAGGAAATCTTTGCCAAATGCTAAACTTATTATTGTGATAAATTGAATGAAATAAGGATTACAAGACCTGTAATGTCAATGCAGCCACAGAGCTGAGAAAACATTCCGTCCACCAACCAACTTTTAATCCATACATGAGACGCAACCACAATCTAGACAGAATACATTTCATTTGTTCAGACTACCGGGATTATTATTATTGTTTTTTAACCACAGTGCAATGGACAGAGAAGGAAAGAGAACTGGCTGTGTGGGGCTTCAGAAAGTGGAGGTGCTACCAGTTCACTTCTCTCCGTGACCTGCTATGGGGCAATGCCATCTTCCTGAAGGAGGCCAATGCCATTAGTGTGGAACTGAAGAAAAAGGTACCACAATTTATTGCCTGTTGTCCATATTACTGACTGTGGACTGCTATAACGTGTAATTTTGACCTTGTTGCTATTTGTGACCCTGCAGGTCCAGTTCCAATTTGTGCTGCTCACAGACACTCTGTACTCCCCCCTGCCTCCAGACCTGTTGCCCCCAGAGGCAACTAAGGACAGAGAGAAGCAGCAATTCCCACGCACCATTGTGGCTGTGGAAGTGCAAGACCAGAAGAATGGAGCCACTCACTACTGGACATTAGAGAAGCTAAGGTACATAAGTCAGTGTGACTTCTGGTCCAAATAAAGTCATGTTCATCCATTGGAAACACTGTATATGTATGTATGTATGTATGTATGTATAAAGGCATTTGCAAGCCTCTGATATATTGTAGAAATAATTTGGGTGTTGGTTTCAGTGGCGTGTTCACCATTACATTTCCCTTTCGCTCTGTTGAATATTCTTGTTTTGTTGAATGTATTTTTGTCCATTTTTCTGATAATTGCTGTTTGCAGGCAGAGGCTTGATCTCATGAGAGAGATGTATGATCGCGCTGCTGATGTGCCCACCAGTGCCACCGAGGACTGTGAAAATGTGATGACAGGAGGCGACCCCTTTTATGACCGCTTTCCCTGGTTCCGTCTGGTTGGCAGGTAAATGCTGATCAACACCAGTGGCACCATACATGGCTAGAACGCACTATGAATTTTATAAACACCAAAACAAAGTTTAATATGGAGCAGCTGTTCAGCATCACTGATACAGCTGTGCAGTAATTTATTGGCACATTATGCAGTGTAACATTATTGGGTGAGAAACCCAACATGACTATAGGTGGGTGCTTTGCCCTGTGTGCCAAATTCAATGCAGGATGAATCTCTTGTATGCTGTATGTATACTCATGTCTGTTAACAGTCTACCGTACGTACCTCACTATCATCTTGCTGCTCTGTTTTCAGCTCAATTAAAGAGGTGACATTTAAATTGAATGGACCATTAGGCATCATTTATCAGTCAGCACGCAGCAGTCATTAATATGCACAGAAAGCATTTTACATACAACTACAAACTCATTCATCAAGACGTTAGGCCTGTGCCATATTGATCAGTTTACTATCAGTCTGTCACCATCTTAAACCTTCTGTGTGGATACGTGGATAAATAAGGCACCAGTTTCTCTTTCCTGATTTTTCTATAGATATCTGTTTCTCAAAGGTATTTTTATCAACCGAAAACTTGGACAGGTGTTTGCCCTTATGATCAATGGATATGATATAGAATTATCACCAAGCTTGTAGATTGTATGGCAGCTTTTTTTTCTTTTCTGTTTTTTTTTTCATTTGACTAAACCTCTCAGTACATTTGGCTTAAAGCCAAAAAGTATTTTTGTATTTTTTAGCCCGTGTCCCTTCATATACTGTATATGTGTGCCAGGTCATTTATCAAATGTACTCCTAGCGTGTGTTGTTGCATACTGTTCACAAGTTTTGTAGCTTGTTTGCAGCTTGTACACTGTCCACTAAAACAGATGGAAACATGATAAAGAAGCAGCCTTTTGGGCTCAGAGGATGAAAGGTTTGCTTGAGTGGTCCAGTCGATATGGCGATCTATCCCCTCTTGTTTGAACAAGTGTGTGCTTCTATCTAATTGTACTAATCCAGTTCCCATGTCTCTGGCTGCACCAGAAACCCAATTTTCAACACATGCATGAGCGAGCGCATGAGTGACCCTACCCCATCCCCGACCCTCTCCAACTCTGAAATTACTGAGCTGGCTGACATGCAGCAGGAGGGTCGAGGGGAGGAGGAGGAGTTGGAAGAGTTGGAGGACCTGGACGATGATATCTTTTTGGACAATCCGTGCTCGGAGCTCGGGGGAGAGGATGATGATGATGACGATGATGATGATGATGATGAGGGAGAGCTCTGTCGAGGTTTCAGCGAAGGCCTGGATCCCTTTTACGACCGCTCACCTTTATTCAGTGTAGTGGGAAGGTTGGTGAGGTTTCAGGAGCATGCTGGTGGAGGAAACTAGCTCTTTCACGCTGAGGCGCAGGGTCTGGTTTCCTTGATAGTGACCAGCACAGATAAAACACAGCAAACATACATGTGAATACAGTACACAGATACAAGAATATGTTCTCAGTAAGTTCTCACTCTACACAGAGAAGAACGCGGATTCTTGTCATGGATTGTGCATTTTTGTGGGGAAGGGACACAAAGCATGCACATGCTTTTACAAATGCACATTTCCATGGCAGTATCCAGCTGGGGCGAATATATTATGGCTGTAACTACAATATGGAATTCATCTTGACAACATAATTTCATTATCGTGAGATGAAAAAACAACATTTCCCGTGTGGACTGTCCATTTTGTCCACATTTTAGATACTCCTTGGCCTTCAATACTTGTAAGTTCTCAGGTTCCTATTCCTTTTCTCATATGCCAGTCTCAGATTCTTGAAGGAAGTATCTTGTTACCTACAGCAGTCCCTGTGAAACCACTACACTGTTTTTTTTCATGACACCTCTTAATATAATTCAGAATGGACACTGGTAGACATTTCTGGGCATTGCTTTCTGCACTTTCTTTATCTTTAATCTCATCAAATCAGACTTGCTTGCTTTTTTGCTAACTCCTTTCTTATATTCATACTAAAACTAATCCTCCCCCTCACATTATAATTCTACACATGAAACAAGTTCTTTGACTGGGGTGGGTCAGTTCATACCACTTGCTTCAATGGAAAACCAAGCAATGTTGATGATCAACGGCTGCTTGAGGTGTGTGTCTCACGTTTGTGTGTCTAAATTCAGAATAACAGCTTAAATAAAGACCATTCGCGAGCTAAAGCATTGACACGTGTCATGGAGTATATTGAGGGGTGATTTGCATAACACAGAAACCCACAGCAAAATGTTCTCTCCATGCTGTGAAACCTGAATAAATATCAAAGGCTGTGGAAATTTATTCATATGAAAGCACTAGCTGGTGTTCATGGAAGACTCAAAATCTCAAGATGAAAGAGCTGGTTTCTACCGCAGCTGTCTCTTTTAGGCATGCCAGAGCACAAGTCTTTTAATTTTGACCTTTTTTTTGTAAATTTTTTCTTGAATACGTCTGATGATGAACTAGTGCCCCCCTTTTGCACAAACTACCACTTCAACCCAGGAGTCGCGCTTTGATTTCTGATTGTCATCCATTGGTTTTTGGTGTAGTAAACAGCATATCAAGCTTTTGGCAGTGTTTATTCAAGCTGAGCCATCTTCCGTATGATGATTTATGTTCCATTTGCTTTTAATTCCTTTGACTCAAGAAGTTGAAACCATTTTTGTTCACCTTTTTGTCCTGAGCATGCCTTCTTTGCACCTCACCAATCTTGTCTAAGCCTTTCCCTTTTAACACTTGTCACCCTTAAATGTCTACCCCTATTGGCTTGACTGCAAGTTAAAAAACAAAACAACGATACAACGAATAAACGAACAAATAAAAAGAAGTTTAGAATGAAATTAAGAAGTTAACACAATCATGCAAATAAGCAGTTTACCCTGAAATATATATCAGTATTACTGATTGGCCATTTTAATAGGTATAATGCATGTGTAACCTGTGACGTGTGACTAGTGTACAGTAAGGCATTATTGTTCTTTCAGTAGGTGCAGGTACATTGTAGTTTTAACTAGTGTATCTACAATATGCCTACAGTGGACCAACTGCCTACAAGTACCGGAGCGATACATAAGCATTAGTCCAGTAAACCGTCAGTCAATGTGGAGAACAACTATTCAGTCAAAAATACATGGATCTGCTCTCTAGCTTATTATTGAGCTTGTCAGTTAAAAGTTAACCCTTACACACATGCTCCTTAGCCTCACCAAGCTTTCTTCAGTCATATATGAAAATTGAGGTATACTGCATGTGACCCATAGTTACCCTGATAATACCATCATTTATAAAACAAGCAAACAAGACCCCTAAGAAGCGATAGTAAAGGGCAGCCACGGCCATCGCGAGAGCAGTCACAGCTTTTGTTTGGTTGCTTTGCAGCTATGTGTTCTGTTGTCCAGTCTAGTGACATTTTATAAAGTGTCAGTCATTTCCATATGTTATGGTGTTTTTTAATCCTATATTATTTCTCTCTCTTGCTCTTTCCTCTCTATCTCCTGAATCTTAAAAACTGTCTATGAAGGGCTTTTGTCTATCTGAGTAACCTGCTGTACCCAGTACCTCTCGTCCATCGTGTTGCCATCGTCAGTGAGAAGGGAGAAGTGAAGGGCTTCCTTCGAGTGGCTGTGCAGGCAATATCAGGTAAGTCCCGAATCATCATTGACGTTGTTTATTAATTATAAGTCAGAGGAGATTGCAAAGGGCAAACAATGTGTGACTTCTTGAGGAAGTGAAGTGAAGGCGCTTTGTGTTTCCCTCCAGCTGATGAGGAAGCACCAGACTATGGCTCAGGAGTGCGGCAGTCAGGCACTGCCAAAATCTCATTTGAGGATCAGCAATATGAAAAGGTATGGCCTGGAAAAAAGGAAACAGCATTTAAACTCCTGTCATCCCCCTGCAGTTACTAACCTACACAAGTGCAGGAAGCTTCAGTGCCCTTGTCAGCACCACTGTTGGTAATACAATACTCCTATAAAATAGATGTCAGAATGTAATGATGAAGTGATAATTGGAGCTAACTAGGAGCAAACAGTGAATGAAAAGTCCTTTAACCTCTCCACTCTATACTATGTATCTCTCCATTCATTGAACAAACACTTTCCAAGCACATAGCGGTGACGCAAAAATGACACAATTTGATTGCATGTCTCTCCATGCCAATATTTTGGATAGTTTGGGCTTGATGCCTTAATGAGGACCCTCATCAGGGCTAATCTTTTGACACATGGAGTTCCATAGTGCGGAGATCTCTATATCTTTAGACTTCTTGCTGCGTTTGAATGTTTTACGTGTGGCATTCTGTATATTGAGTTAAATTTGAATAATTGTTTTATCTTCTCTCTCGCATGCTTAACATAACTTGTTGCAGCTGTTGATGCTAACCTTTGATCCTTAATCCTCCGCCCAGATAACTAACCTACTGATCACAATGTATTTTATATTCTCTTGCTACAGTTCCAGTCTGAGTCCTGCTCTGTAGGTCTGTCCCGTACAGGGATTTCTCAGGAGGAACTCCGCATTGTGGAGGGGGAGGGGCAAAATGCAGAAATGGGCCCTTCAGCTGATGAGGTCAACAACAACACATGTGCGGGTAATTGTGTTTTATGAGTGAATGGGTACATTCTCTCTCTCTCTGTCTTTCTATCCCTCTCTCTCTGTGTGTGTGTGTGTGTGTGCATGTGTACATCGTGTGCAGACTTTCTCTGATCATTATTTTGCGTTCCTCAGCTGGTGGAGAGGAGCTGGAGATTCCACCAAAGGCCAATTTGGATGGTGCACTAGATGGAACACTGGAGCACCTCAGGATTGGAAATGTTTTCACCTTCAGAGTGACTGTGCTGCAGGCATCCAGCATCTCTGCAGAATATGCGGACATCTTCTGCCAGTTCAAGTATTTCTTCATGCTGTTTTAATCGTACACTAAAACTGTGATTGTCAGCCTTTATCATATTTCATTTGCAGTTGTACAGTGATGTATTTTGCTCATTTGAATTATTTCAGTTTCATCCACCGCCATGATGAGGCCTTCTCCACTGAACCCTTAAAAAATACAGGCCGTGGGCCTCCTCTGGGCTTCTACCACGTGCAGAATGTAAGCAGCACTATTTCAGATGAATTTTGTCACTTTTTGACTGTTCACCAAGTTCTTAAACGGTCACTTTATTGCTTTTTTAGATTGCTGTGGAAGTCACCAAATCCTTTGTTGACTACATCAAGACTCAGCCGATTGTGTTTGAAGTGTTTGGACACTACCAGAAACAGCCTTTCCTTCCACTCTGTAAAGATGTCATCAGGTACTGGGTTGATTATGGAGTCTGAAGATACAGCTAGTACTCTTCACACAAGTTTATATACTGCTGAACATTCATAACGTCATTATGTGTTATTTTCACAACCAGTCCCCTGCGTCCCTGCAGAAGACAGTTCCCACGAGTGATGCCTCTGTCCAAACCAGGTAAATAACACCGTTTTTTAGGTTTAGTAAGAAAAATGATGTTAACCTCTAGATCTTGTTTAACTCTTTATCTGAGTTGCCTTGCGTGATTTACATCCATTGTTTTAGATGAATAGTCTTTTACTGCTTTTTCTGCAAGTCATGTCACCATAGCTTCATGTTGTTGGGTGTGAGCAGTTGATTCTGACACCTCACCGGACCGGGAGAAAACACTGGACCTGATCCGACACCTGGTTCCAGATGTGTTCAATGGAATGCTGGTGGACTCGCTGTCAGGCCACGCTCTGTCCGCTGCTGGTGTGGCTGCTTCCTTCCTTCTGGAAGGGAACATGCAAGTGCAGTTGCCAGCTCCACCAACGTCTATCTGTTCAGTTATTAAAGCTCAGAAGCCGGGTTGGTTCATGAGATCAGATCCAAGAGAATCCCTGTAACGGAAAGCCCCTTCATATTTAACTATGATATCAAATCCAAAGGATTCGGCCTGTGTTGCGTATTGAAGGGGGTAATTATATCAACCTCCCTTCCACCAGAAGCATGCCTATATTTTACTGATAGTGTTTGTTAATTTGTGAGCTCTGCCCTTCAGTTTGGGTGAGAGATGGGTCACAAGTTCCAAATTTTGGTCATAGACTTAAAAACCACATCACCACAATGGAATGAATGAATACGAAAAGGGAGTGCTTCCGTTTCAGGATTCTACATTTGGATTGGTTCTCTCAAATACTGTGTGTTGACTTGTGTGGTTGATTTCCCCTGCCGTTCCCTCATCTCTGGATTTAGATCACTGGGCTTTTCTGCTACAGCAGTCTTAATGATTCTCTCTAGGATGTGAATGATATGTTAAAATACACTATATACTGTATGTGTTTTATTTTAAACTACAATACACTATATACTGTATAGGTCAAATGTTGTATTGCTGCTTTAGCTTGGGTCAGACTGCAGTGCTGCATGTCAATATACTATTTCTCTCATGCATACTTTGACTTTTAACTCCTTCTGAGGAGTAAATTGGGAAATAATGCAATGTAAAAGTGAACAGATTTTTGCAAGGAATTTATTGGTATTCCGCTTTAAAGAAGGACTGCTCATCAAAAGGACTTCCTACAGGACTGAGTGTCTCCCCTCTCCCAGCATCACTCTGATTTCCTTTCTTCTTCCCCTTCTCTGACCTTTTCAGGGTTAAACTTGTTCTCATCTCCATCTACTCAGTGCTAATCTGCTCTCAATTGATCTTTCTTCCTCTCCACCCCTCTTTCTCCTCTTTTCACCACAGTTCCTGCAACCAAGCTGACAACCTTGACCCGCCCCATGGTAGGGCCTTGCCACTGCAAATATGACCTTATGGTTTTCTTTGAGATCTGCGAGCTAGAGGCCACCGGCGAGTGAGTACCTGTGTGACCCCTCCTTGTGTGAAGTGATCTCTACATCCAGTTCCACAGATCATTTTCACTCAGATGTTTGGAATCATTCAGCTGACCTTGCTATGAAATTATGATGACATGGCACTACAAACAATATTTCATCACCATAAATGGACGTGGCCAAATAAATGATTTTTTACAATTTTTTCCTAGATACATCCCGACAGTGGTGGACCACAGAGGGGGTATGCCTTGCCATGGCACATTCCTACTGCACCAGGTATGTCAATTGTACTGTGCACAAAAAGATGACATAATTATGGACTTAAGTCTTCTCTTAATCGCTATCTCTTTTCCCGAACTCCAAAGGGCCTCCAGAGAAGAATCACTGTTACCATTGTACATGAAACAGGTGGTGACATTGAATGGAATGAAGTCCGTGAGCTGGTTGTCGGTAAGTTGTAAGGGTGTTTCCATGAAAACCAAGCTGCACCATTTGTAGCAGTGATTAATGTGGACTAGATAGGAACCCTGCTCACAGAGGTGCTTGTGCTTTCCTAGGACGCCTTCGCAACACCCCTGAATCCGATGAGACCATCATTGACCCCAACATTCTCTCTCTCAACATCTTGTCTGCTGGGTATGTCAAGCCCATGCAGGATGACAGGTATGTATCGCAGTAACAACATGACAGCTTCTTTCCAAATTAAGAGGGCCCACTCTGTTCCTTCGTGAGATTCTTGGGAATGCAGGAATTTTAAAATTAGAAATGTAGAGCTCAACAAATATGTGTGTTTAATTAGATTGTGGATCCTTGGTCTGATTCTTTTAATTAACACTCTTGTCTGAGGACCGTGGCCGCTTTGAGCTGTTGCACTATAACACGTCACTCGGGCAAATGCATGGCACACTGCACCCAGCTGTATGTGTCAGCTAAAATGCATGGAAAAAGAGGCACAAATTAATGTTATAACAAATCTCTGCAATTTACTTTGTGTTGTTATGTAAGCTTGGAATTTTACATTTCACATTCAAAAAATAGTGACCGTGGATGAATGCAAATAAGAGTTTATTTATTTGTACCAATTATCAGAATTACAGATTTCACCTCTCCTTGCTGGCTGTGCGGCCCTCCTCTGTGTTAATATGTGCTTTTAATGTTTTATTGTAGTCATTCCATCTGGACATTGCATCTCACTGTGTTCATCACCCCACCTCTAACATGTTTCCATCAGTGAACATTCATCAGATTAGCTAACCCAATAAAGCTCACGAATCATAGCACTTGTTATTATCAAGCACTCTAATTTGACTGTCTCACTAAACTATAAAGTCTAGAGGTCTTTATTGAATCCACATTAGAATTACTAACATAATTATAGTTATAAATGCATGTCTTCTCTAACTTGTGCAATGGCCCTACATCACGTTTGTAATGTAAAATCACTAACAAACCCTAAACTTTCATAATTAAGACTCACTGGGATACCAGACATCAGACATATAGCATTATATCATCACTTGTTGTGATTTTTATAGATACTTAATAGCTTTTTACTAACTTATATTTCTACATACATTTGATTTATTTACATTTTGCTGAATGCTTAACATTTGAGTTATTTTGCAGCCTTTAAAACCATGTCATTTAACATCTTAAATAACCTATCATGAGCATTACCAGCACTGGAGTACACAGTAACATAATAGTTGTATATCATTATATCTGTATAATTTATTCAGTTTTAATCTGTGTAGAAATAAAAATTTGTCAATTTTCTGTCAAATTGCCAAAAAATAATGTTAAATTATTATATGGAAGACTCTAATAAGGCAATTGTAATTTAGTTGTTTATATCTTGAAATGTGATCTTTTGTCTTGGCTTATTGCTTATTTACATTGCTTTCTCCTCTCTCAAAACAGCCTAACTATAGCATTACATAGACATGGGTTTAAATCTAACGCTACGTGCAGCACTGTCCAGTGGCCCTGCTTGACCAGCCATTTTTTAACATGGTGCTGTACCACAGGGGTTCTCAACACTCACAGGCTTGTCCTATTATGGCCTACTCAATTAAGGATTTGGCTATGAGGCTCAGTGCCATGTCAGGCTGAGTTCGAGTGTGGTCTCTCATCAGTCTTGCTGAAACTAACATCAACGTATGTATGGATGCTAACATTTCTTTCCCCCAGTCCACTAACGGAATGTTGTTTTTTGTTTTTGCAGACAGTTTCTTGATTCGGACATGCCTAGGTATATTATTTTGCCTCTCTTCTAATGCTCTTAAGTTACACAAACATCTTATAAACTTCCTCTATACGCTATCATTCTTGGTCAACATCTATTGATGTAGCTCCTTCTTCACTTCTCCTCCACCATTTCTGTCAGCAGTTCATCTGTGCCTCTTTGTTTCATCTCCCTCAAGAGACACGAGGGCTATGGTTCAGCATGTCCCCTGTTCTCTTGCTGTGCTGGGTGTGTGTTTGAGCTGTCATCAGGCTGAGGTTTTTGGTGGATAGGCCCTGCATGGCTCGCTTTGCTTCTCATGGACTGCCTTTGGCTGGTTCTGTGCTGGAGGTGTCGTCCGGCCAGTTGTACACTTTCTTTTTCCACTTCAACAGTTGTTACAGGAACTATCCACATTATCCGCATATCTGTCAAAATAATCTTTGAATACTCCATATTTGGTCGCTCTTGCATTCTTTGTCCCTGTATGGCCAGGATCAGAGAAGTTCAATAATGTTGCTGATATAAAGTCTTTTACTTATACAAATATCTTCTAGTTAATGTTTATTATTTTCAATATTCAAATTTATGTTTCATTTTAAAGGGTATCAAAGTAATTCAACATAATTGTCTATAAAACAGGTCGAAATAGTTGTGTCAGTAGGTGGCATGAATACTACACGCCAGGAGAGGGCAGTGATGGTCCATTGTTACGTTGCATATTTAATTAGGACCATGCACAGCACACGGCAAGAACTCTCCTCACACTAAAAACATGACAGATTGTAGGATCTCAGTCATCCATATCATGGCTATCCAAGGAGGGTTGAACAGAGGGCAACTGGACTTGGTTAAGGGTACTTGAAGATGTTTGACCTCTCATCCAAGGGGCATCTTGAGTTCAGTTTTTAGAACTGACTTCTTGGATGAGACGCAAAACATCTTCAAGAACCTTCAACCAAGTCCGTTTGCCCTCAATTCAACCCCCTTTGGATATTGTTGGACTTCATTTTTCCACCGTCCTCCCCACTTTTTAAAATTTATTATTTCAACACTATTGCTCTTTGTAATTAAGCAATACTTCCAATTTATGGTTACAATTTAGTCACTGACCTGTAATCACCAGAGTCACAGAGTATTTCCCATCACAGCTACAAAAAAATGAAACGCCCCAGGAACAGGAACACTAGTCATCTTTCATAATTAAGTGCTGTAATATGGATCACATCATTTACAGTACCCACTCTGGCAAGCTAATTCAAATACAACCATTAAAATGTAATCCAGTGAACATTACCTCAGCAGTAGCACTTTGCCCAAATTTGCTGCAACTTTGTGAATATTTTTAAATCTTTCTTGTACCTCAGTGAAACTCTGCCAAACACCAGAAACAAACAGTTCCTCATATGTGACGCCAACAGCATGACTTCAATCCTGGCTGCTACATTTTTAAGGGGGTAATAAAAACCATAGAAGCACATGTTAAATGTTGTCCAAAAATTAAAGAGTGCTTCCTTGTACGGTGATTGCACAGGTTTCTACTACTGGAAAGGTGTGTACGTGTGTGTGCATGTTTTGAACCGTGATTTCTTGAAATGATAGACCATTTCTGCTGAATCCCCAGCAGTGAATTCCCTTTACTGCAGTTTACTCAGTACAGTCGTGTTTGCTTTCTTTTGGGTGACACATTGTTCACTCTCCCACAAGGTCGCTTCAGTCCAAGGCCAGCAGGCCTAACATCTGACCCTCATGACGAGTTCATTCTGCCTGTTTTTACGGCTTGCAGAAACATTAGTTTCCTTTTACAACTCTTGCTTGGGTTATCTTTTTTAGATTTAAGGCTGTACTGGGCTGCAGGCCAATAGAATTACTGGATTCAGTGTGTGATTATTACCCCCCACCCCATGGGGAATGGTGAAATTGCGTATATTAATGCACTCAGTAAATCATGGAGATGTCACAGAAAGCACTATTGTTTTTCCTGAGGAATGGTGTTGTGGTGCTATTTGACCTTTTTGATGGTCGGCAGAATGAGAGATTACATCAAGCCCATCAGCGCCTGCCACAGGATTGCTCAACTATGTCGTATGGGCGAGATGCACTACACATAGCAGTGTTTATATATGAAGTATTTCTGCAAGATAGCAGTGTGAAAGCAGATTGAAGACAAACACCATCCCAGCAACACAGCTCACACCCACAATGTACTTCCTGACTTTTTATTTTTTTGCCGATTTCTTCTTTCTCACAGCATTTCCTTGGGAGTTGACCATAGGTATTTCACAGCCCTGTCCCTCATTTTGTCTTTCTGTACTTCATCCACTTTCCTTTTTTCTGTACAAACCATCTTAGCTCTTCCTTTTCTGTGTATTTTTTAACAAAGCAGAACTTCGACTCAGTAGGCCTGTTGCATGCTTACAGTTGGATTAGTATCGATATTATACGTACATCTCTAACTATGTTTAACATGTGGTGTATATAATGTATATCTCTAAAAGTAAATGGACTAGGAAAACTGTTTAAAAACTTCTGTATGATGTCCTTAATGTATCTTATCAAAGTATAGTGCACATCTTTCTTTATGTACTGTACTTTTGTGGTCATTGACGCCCTGTTTGGATATATCCTGAAAATGTATGTGACAGGTTCAAAGACCTTAGCATGACCTCAGCTTTTTACTGCTAATTTGTTGCTTAGGCAGAAACACGATCGCAGGGCTAACATTAAAGGGTAATATAATTTCTTGGCTGCTCCTTCCTCTGACCACTTCAGGACCTTCTACCGCTTTGAGGCGGCTTGGGATAGCTCCATGCACAACTCCCTGCTACTTAACCGAGTCACCCCATATGGAGAGAAGATCTACATGACCCTGTCAGCCTATCTGGAGGTACACTGCCTTCATTCATGGGAGGCTGAGCTCAACCAGTTAGGCCTGAAATAGCTTTTACATTATCAGAGATGATGTGTGAAGTACTGCAGAGAAATGATGTTGGAAATCCCTGGTCTTTTATCAATTGCAGATGGAGAACTGCACCCAGCCTGCAGTCATAACCAAAGATATCTGTATGGTATTTTACTCTCGAGACACCAAGCTCTCAGCCTCCCGCTCTATCCGCAACCTTTTTGGCACTGGAAGCCTGAGAGCAGTAGATGGGTGAGTTTGAATTTTCCAACTATAGAAACATTGTGTAGTTCATGTATATATTGTGTTGTTAACTAGCTGTTAATCTCCTTCTAGAAACCGTGTCACTGGAGTGTACGAGGTCAGCCTATGTAATCTTGCTGATGCAGGAAGCCCAGGTAAAAGTCAAGACAAACGTAACA
Organism: Brotula barbata; assembly: GCA_900303265.1. NCBI lineage: Eukaryota > Metazoa > Chordata > Actinopteri > Ophidiiformes > Ophidiidae > Brotula > Brotula barbata. Next base: position 200,896 of record OMNV01029293.1, read on the forward strand.
CTTTGCAAGTGCCTCAATAATATAACTAATGTTTAACCTAAAACTTAAATTTAACCCAGGTATGCAGAGGAGACGCAGGCGGGTGCTGGACACCTCGGTGGCCTACGTCCGTGGGGAGGAGAACCTGGCTGGGTGGAGGCCCCGTAGTGACAGCCTCATTCTAGACCATCAATGGGAGCTGGAGAAACTCAGCCTCCTTCAAGATGTGAGTTACTCATATTTTACAGTGTGTTTAATTAAAAACAAATAAATAAATTTCTATGCTAGTTCGAAACTGTGCCCAAAAAAGAGAGAGAGAGCGAAATGGTGGTGAACATACATGGCCATAGAACATCCATTATTGTGGGAGGCTTTCATAAAAAAGAAAAAGAATAGAAATGTAAGCAATATCTAGGTCTTAGGATTCTCTTTGGCAGAATTAATTTTAGAAAATTCAGAATTTTAATAAGTAATTGTATGATTTGTGTATTTAATCACAATGAAATCAAAAATTTATAGCAGTTTTTTACATGCTCACATTTTACTTGATAAAAGATTTTTCAAGTGTCTTTCTAAAACACAAAATAATTTAGCACTAACCCCAACTCCACCAACAGGTGTCTACAACAACAGACGATCACACAAACACAGAATTCAAAATCAAGCTGACAAATCTTATGTCTACACAGGACCAACAACTTTCCCAGTCACATTTGTAAACTTGGAACCAAGGAATGTTGACAAAGCTATATTGACTTTATTATGTAACTTGTCATATTGACTCACACACAGGGACAGAGCAAAATTGAACATCAGCCAGATGAAGATGATGATGAAATAGAGGCGTTCACACTCAGCTATTATTCAGCCATTTACCACGAAAACACATCATGTTCAAATAACAACAATCTAAGACATTATGTAGTTTTAACACACTCCCTCTCTCTCGCACACACAAGTCACGTTCCATGCTTTCATGATTACTCACAATTAATGATATAACTGTCTTCTTTTAACAGTCCTAGTAGGAATAAATTAATATAAAGGAATGTTTTGATTAGGACCATTAGATTTATCCATACAATAACTTGGGATTTGGTATTTTGTTCATGATCCTTGCAGGTGGAGAAGACCAAACATTATCTTCTGCTGAGGGAAAAACTGGAGTCCACCATGCTTATGGGCCAAGAATCAGTGCAGTCCTGCCTCGCTGAGGAGTTGACTGAGACTCCTCAAGCCCCTGAGGTCGAGCAGGACCAGGATTTTGTCTCCAGCTCTGACATCACCACTGAGAGACAGAGAGAGCTAGCTGCCAAGGTCAGTTATCAATACTAGATCAGCTTTAATTCTGATTGCTTTCATGCACAGTTTGGCCTGTCCTGTAATATTAGATTGTACTGACTCTACAGTAGCCAGAGTATCTTTCATTCTCATTAAAGGAGCTCTGAACCACTCATTGTTATATAACTGAGCTGATATTAATTTCCTAGCTAAACTTTGAAACAGACAACTAAAGCTTTGTTTTCGTACACAGTGTTTGCGGCTGCTCACTCATTCCTTCAACAGAGACTACAGCCACGTGTGTGTGAGCGCCAGTGAAAGCAAGGTACTCCTTTCATTTACACCTGAATACGAAATATAAGTGTCTAATTACTTCATTCAGCTTTCCAGTGCAGTTTGATTGAGTTTATGCCAGTGTATTTGTTTGCCTTACAGATCTCTGAGATGTCTGTCACAACGATTCCAGAATCTGCATCAGTCTCAGCACTGAACACAATCACCCCCTCCTCAACATGTCCTTCCCTGGTGGAGGGCTGTTACAGCTCTGCTGAACTCAGGTGATTCCTGAAATGTATCTGTGGTCACCTACAGTGTCACTCGGTCGGTAGAATGGACTCCAAATATGCTTTTTCTTTCTTCGGACTCTAGACCCTCTCGGCCTCACTCTCGTGCTGTCAGCCCTAAACCTGACTGCCAGCAGGAAGCAGAGGACAAGAAGGCCACCAATGGAGCTCCCGAAGTCAAGTTTCGGCCCTGCAAATTTGTTCCTGATATCCAGGAGATCCGAGTCAGGTAAGCAGCTCCACAGATCGGCCACAATGACTCCAGAAGACATTTTGCATTATGGATACATTTTTATGGTCACCTCACTCACTCACCTTTATTTTGGCAGCCCCATTGTGTCAAAGAAGGGTTACTTGCACTTCTTGGAGCCACACACTAACGGATGGGTGAAGCGCTATGTGGTTGTGCGTCGGCCGTATGTCTACATCTACAACACAGAGAGAGACACTGTGGAGCGGGCTATCCTTAACCTCTCCTCAGCCCAAGTAGAGTACAGTGAGGATCAGCAGGCGATGCTAAAGGTTGGTCGTAGTACAGCGTTCTCCAAAGTACCTACACCTGCTGTCTCCGTGTTGAGAAATGACATAAAAAGGCTCTAACATCTTCTTTTCTGTCTCAATAGTCCCCAAACACATTTGCAGTGTGTACAGAACATCGTGGAATACTGCTCCAAGCCACAAATGACAAAGAGATGCATGACTGGCTGTACGCATTTAACCCTCTCCTTGCTGGAACTATCAGGTATAAATACCAAATGGTCATGACACATCACAAACGGGAGATGTTGTGCTTTTTTTATTTTTCCTCATTTTCAAAGTGGAACATAGTAGGCAGCATAGATCTTGGGCTGCCCTGAGAGTAGTTTTAGAACATTTTGACGTTAACGTGGAACATAACTGACTTTTTGCATCAAAAACATTTCAAAGATTCATCAAATGCATATGTCTCCCTTCAGTAAAACAAGTAAAAATAATTAAGTAAAGTAAAATGTTGTACCTTGCACACAAATGTACTATGTTTTGTGCCTTTCAGGTCAAAGCTGTCCAGAAGAAGAGCTGGACCCATGAGGATGTGAAACAAGACTCTGAACAAATCTCATAAAACAAAAAAAAAAAAGACTGGCTGTACATAGATCCCTGTCTTTTTACCTTCCTTTGTGCTGAGCCCCCCTCCCCACAACCATATCCACCAACAATCATCTTTTCTCTGTTCATTCTCAGTTTATCATTCGTGCTCTCTGCATCCAAGGCGCCCATTTCTGTGTCAGGCCGCTGCTGTGAGGCCTTTGCTGTGAGGCTCGTAGTCTGAACCTTTGAAGAACCTCGTCAACAAGTGTCACTTAACTGTACTGGATTTACTTGTGTAAATGAAGAAAATGGAAGAGGTAGCAAAGGTTTCTTATTTCAGATTACATGTGTATGGTAATGTACTGTAGTTGTTGTCAGTGATACATTGAGCCTTATACATTTATTCCTTAGAAATGCAGTGATATTTATCATTACCCTAAGCTGCCATGTCAGTGAGGAGCACATGCTACATTTGCATCAACTGTCAGTAAATAGACAAACATGCAGACTTATCTATTATCTCTACAACTACATACAGTGTCTAAACTGCTGTGCACACAATTTAACTGTAGAATATTTAAGACAAAAGAAAAAAATGAGTTGTTTCTCTCTGAGGGATTTCTCTTTTTCATCTGGTTCAACCAATGGGATGAAATGGTCTTGATGATTCGTGATTTCTGACACTGATTAGTCTGCCTGTCATCCGTAAATCTCAAAAATATTAACACAGCCTGGCAAGGGAATGGTGCTCATCCAAAAAAAAAAAAGAAATACATGTCCTTCTGGTGTTATAGTGAATCCATTTTGGTTTAGCTACTTGTAAGTTTTCTGTGGTCACACATTTCATCAAATACCATCGCATTAATCTTCCTAAATTTAATCTTCTTCTCTACCTGAATTTTATTTGTGTTAAAATGTGAGATATTTAGATATTTAACAGCTTTACTATTTATTTCTGCATGTATTTATTTACAAAGACCTTTATATTTCTAAAGTAGTAGTACAGTGCAATTTCTGCACACTGCACTTTTTAATATGAGTTCCTTAAATGTTTTGAAAATATAATCCCAACCCCACGGAATTCTTGCTATTTAAACAATTTGATATTATCACATTGGCCAGTTTCTTTGTGTGAAATATTACTTGAATAATACTATCCCATGTAGGATTAACGTAGTCACACCTTTGACCCAACAGATGTATCTGACAAGGTAATTAATAGGTAGAGAAAAGAAAGGTGGTTTATCCATCATTAGCAGCACAAAGCTACCTTAGATTGTTCTTCGTTAGAGAGAATAAGAAACTGGTTTTCTGAATCGTATGTATATTGATTAAACGTAGTGCCTCTCTGGTCAATCATGCTGTACGGTATGTCTCTGCACCAGTTGCTTTGAAACAACATCCTTCATGCTGCTATAATAGTGTTCTGTCTCTGCAAACCATATCAATGAAATCACTCTTCTGCTTTCCATCATTATGATCAGTTACATACTCAGACAATGCAAAGGTTTTGTTTATGTTTATGTTGTATGCCTAATATGGCAATATTATGGATTTTCATAATGCAAAGTATAGTTCATGTGTATGTAAGTTATCATAAGACCCGCATGGCTGTATTTGTTGAATGAATATGCTTAGAATATACCAGAGCTGCTGGCAATGTCAAAGTGCAAGTAACAAAAACTGCACTCCTGTCGTTTCTCTAAAAATCACCCTCATCCAGAATATTTTCTGTCTCAAACTGTCCATTTCTATCTGCAACTGAGCTGTTCAGGTTGTGTGTTGGATTCGTGGGTAGGCCTCTGGTCAGCCAGCTTAGAGGGCATGCTCACTAACAATTCACTCACATACCTGGACAGCACCTCAGCGTGCAACGTGAAACTCTGTCACTCAAGAAGGCAACATTTTTCCTGTCGTGTAGGACTGTCTAAATTGTAACAGTGTTTCAATGACGTAATCTGTAATCTTACTCTTTGAAGAGAACATTTCCCGAGATCAGAAAATATTCCGTGTTGTGTGCCACTGATGAAGTGATCCAAAGTTTTAAGTCATTTCTTCGTGATCCAATTTCCTTTATACAGTACACATTATATATATCACAAGTTGTGGTTAATCAGAGTGAAAACAGATGTCAATATCTTTCTTTTGTTGTGCATCATCGCTAAGGGAATACTCTGCTGTACTGTACACTACTCACTGTGTCGAGCACTGATTTATGTCTGATCCTCTTTGAGACTAAATGATAAATTATAAAATAACCCCGGATTGCTCCAAAGGAGGATTATTTTTAACCCACTATGATCTGTATGTTGGGATTGTAAGTTTCATTTTTACTGGACATTTTAATGTGTGTCACGCTTCATTAAATGGGCTAACCAAAGTTTTGTTGGTGCAGCATGGCTATTTCACACTGAATGTACTTATTCTACTAGCATTGTTTTGTTGACCTGTCCACTGGCTTTACATTCTGGTTTGGTATCAGGGAATCACATTGGCCGTATGGTACAAACCTGTAGGAAGTACCTGTGGGGTGGAAGACCCATGTAGGCATTTCATCTCAATAATGCTGTAGATCACTTTACTGTTACATACTTTCACAACATACTGTATCTACTTTCACTATCATGGACTGACAGCAAAAAAAAATGTGCTTTTTAACGTCTCCCCTTTGAATGACTATTTCAATTTTTGTGCTTCCACATCTAATCATCTTTGGTTTGCACTTTCAAATTGCACCGGTACGTTTCTATTTATTTTTTCTTCAAATAATTTTGCATTGTGTATATACCTGATTGCTGTGAACATTGTATTATAAAGGTGCACCCATTTACAGAATCTGCATTGAGAAAGTAGTTGAGTCAGTGTCTTTATCTGAGTGTTGGAGTTTATCGTCAAATGTTTGTGTACACTAAACACATTGTCATATATTAAATAAACATGGAAATTATGCAGCGCAACTACAATTGTCTCATCTTCTTTATAGACTCCCATTGTTCCGTGCTCAAATAATAGTGTTTTTTATGACTGCCCCGTTATGAATAACCTCAAATTTGGATCTGAGAGTTACATCAGTAAAGACCATATTTTTTGTAGCACATTTACAATATTCTTTGGCCTAAGAACATAAAAACGAGAAGATGATATTTAGTGTAAAAAATAATTTTCCTTTCTGTTTCTGTTTAAATCCTGTGTTGTTTTGAACACGTTGCTTCTAAGCCTACGCTTCCCTACACCGAAATGACAACCCATTAGGCTAGGAGTCCCGTCCCACCCGAAATTCGACAACAACGATGTGATTGGTCAATCGCTATCACCTGACACGTCTTCTTTTTCAGGTTTACTCGCATAGTTGTACACTCAGGAAACAAAATCCTACCCCAACCACGAACCTTAACCATACAAGTGTTTAAACTGTGAGTATTCGTCAGTTTCATTCACTTCCGGGACGGTCCCTCCGACTTCTTCCGAAATTGTTACGAAGTCGGTCGAATGTCGGGTTGGGGGAAAAGATGACACGAGTAACATAAGGAGTGTATGAAGCAGCTAGCTAGCTGATGATTGACTCAGGGAGTGAATCTATTCAGCACTTCGCATCACTTCACAAGGTCAGCAGTAAAGACACACATCCTCTCTGCCATGTCAGACAGAATGAGATACAGCTCACATTTATCACAGAGTTTCATTCGATAGCTGTAAAATAATTTCAGTTTTACGAAGTGTTCGAATTAGCTAAAGTTGACAGATAAGGTAAGCCTAGGATGCTATAGTAAGCTAAACCCAAGCTCTAGTATAATTTTATGAGCTCTTAATCTAAATATTACAGCTATAAAGACCACTTAAGCTTTCGTGGCGTAATGATTTATTAACTAAACTTGCTCGGCATAGGAGGTACAGCTAGCAGCTAACAGAACACCTGTCATAGCTGCTGTGATGTTTTGATCCAAGTCCATATATGTAATACACTCCAGCGGTGCTTTTCTAACGAGATGTCCAGTTGATACTACTTGTAATATGGAGATGTACATGAGATAAGAATCTTTTCAAGGCATCTTGTGTGTGTTTTGTATTTGCCCATTAAATTACATCCTTGGACAATAAAGTTGAACCTGGTGAAGAAGACTCCCTCTGGCCAAACCTTTCCTCATTCAGGGATGGCTCAGGACAGGTAGGGTCTTTTAATTGTGATATTAACAGTTATTCATCAGTGATTGAAATTTTAATTCATAAAACGAGATGAGAAATGCACTGTATTGTCCTCTCCAATACACTGCTACACACTTTTTGCTTTAGAATCTACATGGACTACAATGCTACGACACCTCTGGAGCCAGAAGTGATCCAGGCAATTTCTACAGCTTTACAGGAAGCCTGGGGAAACCCTAGTAGCACCTATGTAGCAGGTGAGAATCACACTAATTCTTCATCAACATAAATTGCCTTTAAATGTAATTACAAACTAAATGAAAGTGTGCAAACACTAGAAAACCTTTCTTTATATGTAGGTACTAAGGCCAAAGCTCTCATTAATCAGGCCAGAGAGAATGTGGCAAAAATGGTCGGAGGCAAAGCAGAGGACATCATTTTCACTTCTGGTGGAACAGAGGTAAACAGCAACGTTGGTACAATATTGTGCTTTGATCTAGAAAATCATCTACATTTTAGTGAGTTGGCTGAGACGACACAGAAGGAGAAGCTTTATATCAAGCTGTACAGAAATAATCACACTGTCATGATTGCACCAGGCTTGCTATGGCTTGTTTACTTTAAACTAAAGCAGGTTAATCTTGTTTTAGGCCAATAACCTGGTACTCCACACTGCTGTAGAGCACTTCAGGAGAAGCTGCAAGACTGCAGAGGGAGAGGAAGGGCAGAGAAATTGCCAAAATGGAAGCACTGGCATACCTCACATTATCATCTCTAATGTGGAACATGACTCTGTCAAACTAGTGGCTGAACAACTGCAGAAAGATGGCAAAGCAGGTGCGAGGTTGCTAAAAATGAACACTATTTTATTATATATATATTTCATTTTATACAAGGAATTCAAAGAGACTGCATTAATCACCTTTCACCCCTGACTGACCTGTTTGTGCATTGAATGTAATGTCTAAGCCAGCCATGTTTTTTATCACAGATGTGACATTTGTGCCAGTGTCAAAAGTGACAGCCCGTGTGGAGGTCGAAGATGTAATTGCCGCTGTGCATCGTAATACTTGTCTCATCTCCATCATGCTTGCCAACAATGAGACTGGAGTCATTATGGTAAGAAGAGAGTAATAACAACTAGTGATAATCGATATTTGGTTGCTTTTTTTTTTTCATGGCAGATACCAAACCAGGCAGATGTGGGACCACTTCTTACTATGAACTGAGGTTGATTCAATTTTCTTTCCTCCCCTCAGATTTTTGGTCAATACAAAACTGATAATTCCTGATCTTTTGAACATGTATCTCTGATGACAGTGGTGTAGGGGAAATATTACAAAGATGTCTTTAATAGCGTGGACCCATTGGTATATAAGGGTAGTTTATCAGCCAATTGCAAGTAAAAAAAACAAGCTTCACATCGGCCTACTGCTCACTAATGGTCTGTCAGTAATAGGGACATCAAATACTTGAGTCACTGAAAGTGAAGGCATCTTATCTAATTACATGCTTTTATTATTAAATAGAAGCAAAATTTATTATTTATTTATGACTTTGGGGCCAGAAGATCACAAGCCCAGTGACCTCATCTGTCTGTCTTTTGTTTTGTTCAAAGCTATATCACACTTGTCAGATTACTATAAAGTTACGAGTGGATGGTCTTGGACCCGAGGGGATGATTCCTAATGATTTTAGTGATCCCAAATTTTTTCTGTAGTGCCTGTATCGCATCTAAATTTGTACTCTACAAACAGTAATTTGATATTGTGGGTTGAAATATCGATACCTATGAAATACTGGAAATAATTATTCTGTAAAAATGTCCATTCTATTACCTTTGCTGATTGAATATGTCATGAAATTTAAGAAAAAAAAAGAAACACACATTTTAATGGTTGTTTTGTCCCTGATCATTGAATGCTCATTTTTTTACTGCTAGCCATTACAAGAGATCTGCCAGAGAATACACTCACTCAACAAGCAGAGGAAGTATCCCAAAATCCTGCTCCACACTGATGCTGCCCAGGCTCTAGGGAAAATCCCAGTAGATGCCTGTAACCTGGGAGTGGATTATCTCACGATTGTAGGACACAAGGTCAGGATTCCGTTGCATAAAATATCTTGATATTAGGGAAGCTGTAAAAGAAAGACGTGTTATTGATTTCTTTTGTTTTGATCTTAGTTCTATGGACCACGGATTGGTGCCTTGTATGTAAATGGCCCTGGATCAAAAACACCATTGTATCCAATGCTGTTTGGAGGAGGGCAGGAGAGGAACTTCAGACCAGGGTAATGTTCTCTGCTGTCTCACCTGGAGAATCATGCACATGAAGAATGACTAATAGGAGAGAGATATTTAAACTACGGTGGTCAGTCATCTTCTTTCTAAAAATTACAGCACTGAAAACACTCCGATGATAGCTGGTCTGGGAAAGGTAGGTCTCCTCTTTCCTGTTTCAGTCTGAAACAATTCATGAGAGTGTTCTCAAAACGTGTAGTCTGAATTATAAGGTATTTTAGTGTAAGTGATTTTTGGGTTCTCTTCTCTAGAGTCAATGAGACTGATGTTACTTATATAACCATTGTTACCATTGTATTGTGTCCATTAGGCTGCAGAGCTCGTGGCCTCCAATCTGTCTGATTATGAACGTCATATGAAAAATATCAAAAGTTACTTGGAAGAACGTCTGAGGGTAAGTTAGATTTAGAGAGAATCATCAATTTTAACATGGCCTTGCTTGAAGTTGTAGCTCGTTGTAGTGAGTGATATTCTCCTCTCTACCTGTCATAAAGTTATGACCAACAGTACGATTGACTTTTCAGGCTATCTTCAAGGAGAAGGTCCGCTTCAACAGTTATTACCCTGATTCCGATGTCCTTCCGAACACATGTAACGTGTCCATCCTGGGACCAAGATTACAAGGTGATGTCATGCCTGTTACTCTTCTAACCCTACACCTGTACCTGTCAGAGGCAGGTCATGACCCTCACACAGCTATTTGTAAACTACAAAGGCTTTTAATGATTCATCCTTCTCCCCTGCTTTAGGCTGGAAGGTATTATCCAATTGTAAGAGGTTGCTGGCCAGTGTTGGTGCTGCCTGCCACAGTGGAAACAGGTAATGGATTCTTTGCCTATTGTGCTTTTGTCTGCAAAATCACTGAGTATGTCCATACAAAGCTTTTTTGTACTATGCGTCCATCAGGCCTTCCCATATCCTGCTGAATTGTGGCGTCCCCTCAGATGTAGCAGCTAATGCCTTGCGACTGAGCGTGGGCAGGGGAACATCAAAAGCAGACGTGGATGCTGTGGTGGAAGACTTGAGGGACAATGTGAAAGCGCTGGAAGAAATGGAATGATGGGCTGTGTAAACTGTGGACACAGGACAAAAATGGAACTACAGAATCCGCTGTTGTTGGCTGTTACAGCAACCGCTCATGTAAAATGAATTAAATTTATATTATAAATAATAAAAGAGAAGAACTTGGAGTGACCTGAGGAGTCATATTATAAGAGGGATGAGTTGCTGTATTCTGTTGAAAGAACATTGTCAGCTTTCATCATGATATGTGAGTATTTAATCAGCTAATTGTCCCTGTGGAGGACGAGAGGAATGTAGAAGTGTTATTGATATAAAATATTCACATATACTTTTAGTATATGTACACAAAGCACACACCTTAGTCAGTCAACCATCTAATTTGTCAATTCTAATGTTGCAAATGTAACTGATGTGCCTCCTCACCACAGAGTTCGATATGAATTTTTAAAACAATAGTAAAAAATAACACTCACTGTAATGCACGATGTCTTGGCATTGACTTCTCCCATTACTTAAGTTTCCGTGCTGCCTCAGCTCCCCCGTCTCCAGTGAGGCATTGGTGCCTGTGCCAGCATATGGTCATTGCCACACAAAAGAGAGCAGGAGGCCGTGAGTGCTGTGCCTCCACCCGTCTTTCATTACCTTTCTATCTCACTGCCTCTGACCCCCCTCCTCTCTCCTCAACAGCCATGCTGGCCAGCTGGCTCCTGCTCAGGTGTCGCTTTTCTGGCCTGGGAGGAGGCAATAGGTGCATGCAATTTTATATTTGCAATTTTATCAGTTTGTGCATGAGAGATGGTAACCTGCTGTGATCCAGGGAGCTCATGGGAGCCTGTTCTCTCTGCCTTAACCAGCACATAGGGCCAAGAATGGTGCTTCACCGGGCCATCCAGGCAGCCCGCGCAGGAGATCTCTCAACCCTGAGGGAACTAGCATCTTCTGGTCTCCTCTCACAAACCATCACTGATTCCCAAGGTGCTGGCCCAGTGCACCATGCAGCACGGTGTGGACGCCTTGAATGCCTGCGCTTTCTGGTGAGTGAGCTTGACCTGAAAGCTGATGCCAGGGCCTTGAACAGGGCTACTCCAGCACATGATGCAGCAGCTACTGGCAACATCCGGGAGCTTCAATGGCTGGTGGACCAAGGTGGCTGCAACATTGAGGTAAATCTAACCACTGCAAGCAAGCTGAACGGAGAGCAAATGACCCCGTGCTCAGATTTCTTGTTTCTGACTCAGCTATGTGTGTCTAAAGTTAAGCAGTGGCTTTAGATGGCCATCAAACTGATCCCAGGGTGGGGTTACGTCACTGCAGTTGTAAAAGGTACTATACAGTACCTTTTCAGATGTATTACCAGTTGATTACATCATATGGTGTTGACTTACTTGGTATCCATTAGTATTATGTAGCAACTGTAATTATGCCCAGATGCTTGAGAAGCACTCCCTCTGAAGTTAGATGTTAGTATAATTGTAATTAGAACATAACACAATTTGTAGAGTGGTGTTAAAGTTAAGCAAAACTATGCATCTAATGTTTCATTGTATTATTTGTTTATTATCATAGAGATCCAATATTTGTAATCATTTTCACTGGCTGTCTCGGTGACAGTCTGCTGCAGCTTTTGTGCTAAAAACAAAAGGACAAAGTGTGATCAAGTGAATCAGTCACAGTGACAGTGTTTTCCTTGATATTTTAACTGCTCTTTGATCTGGCTTGCTGTACAGCCTTTTACCCTGCACAAACCCACCTAGTTGTCTGAATGATTCCAGGACCAGGATGCCGCCGGGGCCACTGCACTCCACCTTGCAGCTCGGTTTGGCTGTGTGGAAGTCATAAGGTGGCTACTCTCTGTTGGAGGAGTGGCTGAGGTGAAAACTAACTGTGGGGCTTTACCTGTGCACTATTCTGCAGCTACAGGGGACCTCACCTGTTTAAAACTACTTGTTCAGCAGGCATCTGGGTAAGGTCGCAGTCTCTAATCTTTCACAGTCACATAATGTTCCTTTGGAAGAATAACAGAGCATGTTTCTACTTGTCAAAATACGCATACAACAATATAATACAATTACACCAACTTATCCATTTCGATAAAATTCTGCATATTAGCCTGAGATTAATGGGGTAGATGGATCTAACGGGAAAAAAATGGCAACTCGGTATAAAGATTGAATAAAGAACAGGAGTATCCTCCGACCTGTACCAACTGAAGACATGAAAACCACACCACAAAAGCATGTTGAGATGTTATATAACTATTTTAAACATGTCAGTGGACTTAAAAATATAGAATCATATTTGCAGATGATGCTTCAATATTATCAAACAATATAATATAATTAGAAAAAAAACATTTGAACCATAGGAATACATTGATAGGAGGCTAGAGTGCTTGTGAAATGTTATCCCACTCATGAATCCCATCTGTTCTTCACCCCTAAACCTGAGACAAAAAGTTCTCAGTAAGTCCCAGTTGACGCTCTGTTATTCTGCCTGCTTCATCTTCTTGTTACAGAGAGTATGGCTGTAATTTACATGAAGCATGGCAACCCGGAACATCACATGAGACCATCAGTAACCTGTGAATAATATATGCCTGGAGGTTATCCATCACGTTGGCTTGTGTGTGTTGAGGGTGAATATGTACGCAAATGTAAATACAGCCTGACAGTGTCCAATGCGTTTTCCATGTTCTCCATGGCCGATTGAGCGAAACGGCAACTTTCCACTACTCCTCCATCTCTACATCTCTCACGACTGCAGAAGATGTCAGTGTGCAGATGAGTTTCAAGATCACTTCAAAGGGATTTTAAACTGGAGATATTTTAAACCATGTCTTTATTTGCCTTAATTGACCTATTCTTCTGGCAAGATATTTTATTGATCGATAACTGATTGTATTCTCGATTTTTTGGACTTTTTTTGTGTGGAAACTGGAAACTTCCTATTCACATTACTGTTACACCTTGATAGAAACACTTGTTGATACATTGATACATACATTTTTAATCATTACACTCTTTTCAAGCATTTGCAATAAATGATGGAGTCGAGCAGAAATTACATCAACTTAGATACATAATGTTTTCAAGCCTCTGTTTAATTTTTGGTAGGGAATTCAAACATGTATTTAAATACAATTTTAAAGTCTATATGAAAACTTTACTGCAGTACAACCCAGTGAACAAGGGTAAATTTCATATTGATCCCAGGACTGATTGATTGTGTGCCGGTTTTGATAAGCTTAGTAATACCTTTGTATCCCCATTGTTGATATGTTGGAGCTTAGATGTGTGAACCACCAGACGGGGCTTGGTGCAACTCCACTGTACCTAGCCTGCCAGGAGGGACACCTACATGTGGTGGAGTACCTCGTGAAGGACTGTGGGGCTGATGTCCACCTCAGGGCTTATGATGGGATGACCTGCTTACATGCTGCTGCCCACATGGGTCACCATGTTCTGGTGGTCTGGCTGGTCAGTACAAAAGGACACACACACCGACAGTGCAGGAAAAGGAAGTCTGTAAAACTGTATATAGTAATTTCTACAATTTTCTATATCCTCACTCTCTACTTTACGTTTCGTAATTAGTGATTAAGATTAATCTCCAAACAGGTGACCTCTACAGATGTCAGCTTGTCCTGCCAAGATAGAGACGGAGCCACTGCTCTGCACTTTGCTGCCAGCAGGGGCCACTATTGCATCTTGGAGAAGCTGCTTCTTATGGGTTCTAAGGTCATTAAGGATTACTGGGGAGGGACCCCACTTCATGATGCTGCAGAGAATGGGGAGCTAGAGGTTAATACATTACAGTGTTCACAAAGCATTATTGATCTATATATTGTTGTGTCTTGGTGTGCTTATATTGTCCTCTTCTTTCTCTCAGTGCTGTAAAATCCTATTGGCTCATCAAGCAAACCCCACAGACCAAGACATTGATGGGTTCACAGCAGCAGACCTGGCAGAGTACAATGGACACTATAATTGTGCCAGATATCTCCGTGCCGCGAAGAAAGATGTAAGTTATTCCTTGTACTTGCATTTTATTTTCCCATTTCCATCGTTTGTGGCCTCCGTGTCAGTCTTTTTCAGCTGTTTACCTTGGCGTCAGAATCAAAGCAAGAGTACAATCAACAGCCGGCATCTGGACGCTCTTGGAATCATTCTGAATCATTTCATCTTCTTAATTTGTGACATGTATTTGATTCAATTTAAACCTGTTGGTTGTGAGAGCTCTTCTGTCCACTCAATGTAAGTGCAGTGCTCTCAGCTGAAGAGGGTTGTAGTTAATAAGGCATTACAAGCTATGATGTCGTGAGTCCATTTACTGCCGGAGATTAGCTTTGTCGTTTCGTGATTACCACTGAGGACTCCATGAGATCAGCTCTTTTGTTTTGTGTGGAAAGCACAACGTCCTTAATGTGATTGATGAATATTTTAGTGTCACACCTTGTTTGTAATGGCTGCCTGTTCAGGGCAGAGGTCAGATCAGTAAAAAGTGGCCTGCACTTGTTCCACTCCTCTGCTGGGAAAAGCCTGTTTGGTTGAGCCTATGTCTCCAGCTTGTGAAGTTGTTTTTAAAAGGCAGTGGAGAAAAGTATTAAGTGAAAACTCTGTCAATGAACTTGTTGAACCCTAAAGTCTCACAGCTGTCGGGTTTTTTTTCTCTTTCTTTACAGTATCGTGCTTCACTTGTTGCCTATAGCACAGACAAGCCAGTGATGTGCACAGAGTAATGAAAGCTGTCAGCCAATAAAAAGCATGAATAAGTCAGCAGAGAAGAGCAGCACTCATACATGAAGAGGATGATGATAGCAAGCTAGTGAGGCGTGGCTGCTCAGCTCCCTCCGAAATAATCCTCCATCAACAATGGAGAGCTAATTAGCACAGGGGCTGCAGCAGCGTCAAACGCAGCCGGAGCTGCCGCCAGCTAAGGGCCTATCAGTTACCCCTCTCCAGCGGCTCAGGTGGAAGGCCCAGGGGCTGAGCACGTTATGAGATCCACAAGCTTAAGTTTCACCGTTTTCACCATTCTGATGCCTGGAACTGGCAACACTATCCCTCTGTGGATTTGGGGAGCAGGATGTCACTGGCTTCAAACACACGTTTGATTGCGTGTCATGTTTTTCCAGCGTCTTGGAAGTGCCATGATTGTCACCTCTGTACTGGATACAGTACAATGTTCATAACAGTCAGAACGGTGTATAATGTTTCTTGAATGTGTTGGACCCATAAACTGAGTCTTGTGGTTCATCTCGTAGTGTACACACAATAACACTTAATTCATTGGAATCTAGTTTGTTGAGTAGAGCGGCCTGTGACGCTTTGAAAGCTACTGTACCAGGGATGAGCTGTGTAAGTAGACACACCTTGATTACATTTCTGGCGCTGTTGCACATTTGTAAAGTGCCGTGTCGCTCAGTGGTTTCATCGGTTCTAAAGTGTCAGTTAGATAATCTCATTTCCGAGTAGCAACCTAAATGGATTGGGACATTGACCGCAGAGCTGTGTATCTGGCCTTTTTGCATGTTTGGATCGTTCAAAATGAGGTCAGACTCTTTCTCTCCATGTCAACTGCTCTTCCTCATCGTGTGTCTCGGGAACAGCTGCAATCAAATAAACAATATGTGGCGTGAGGTTTATTTCATATTGTATTTATGGCTTTTACTCTTCATTGACACGATGGAGCCAAACATGCAGTTGTTTGACTCTGGTATTTTTAGAATCCTTGGACTGAAGAAGCTCGTTGTCATCTCATACATCATTGTACTTATTTGGACGGCGCTTAGAGTTTTGTTCATTTTTGCTTAGAGGAGCAAAACACAACTTAAAATACTTTTTTTGAGTGTCAGTGGGCTTTTTGAATTTCAACTTTACATATCTGAACTAATGAACTTACTGTGTTTTCACTGTATCAAAGATAAAGGAAGGCATGCTTCTCATTAAAGTCTTCACTCTCATCAGGTCTCTGGCTAGATCACAGTTGCATGTTTATCGCAGATGTGGAGATCTAAGTGGAAACCCTAGGTCAAATCCCAATACACCCTGTGACAGCCTTTACTTATTAAACGCTGAATATATGCAATTTGTCAGGGCCAAAAGATGTTTAACTGCTGCCTTTTTCATTTGGATGCTGGCATGTGATGACTTTGATGGGAAAGTTTGTTATATTCAGGAAACCTGTAGATTATTGGATATTTCACTGCCTGAGAATGTGGCCACAGTTTGTCACGGCACTCATGATTTGTCCACTGTCTCATACAGACATTAATGTGGACATGAGACAGAGTAGATAAATGCATTATCCACTTTAATAATCAAAAGTACAACCATCTATCTCGGCTTAAGGTGTCACGTTGTGTTTCCACAGTCTCGATTTACTAATTATCCCTGGTGGGCTTTGCCAGAAAAATGCTTGGTGCGTTAACTCCTTCATTCAGTAGGGCCGAGTGGAAAAAGCACCTGAACACGCTGGATAAAATGTCTCTTTTCCAACTGCTTTGACAGCCTTCCGCTGATACCTCCTTTCGTGCAACAGCAAAGCCATTGGTTTGTCTGTGCATTAGTGACATTACCGGCCATCCTATCCTTACCCTTAATTATTAACGGCATTCTCCGATCAGAGTTTATTGTTTATTGCCTGGCGGCCCTTGGCCACTGGCAGAGATGTTGATGATGGTGTCAAACGAATGGTCGGTGATCTTAAAGTAGTGTTGCATCCTCAATACGGAGTGTCTCCCTACTGGACGCCTGGCTGCTTAAGACAACACTGCTGGAGTTTCACTGTAAGGTGCATGGGTGGAAACAAATTCCAGGTCAAGGTCGGTGAGTTTTAGATTGTTTCATTGAACTTTTCCACAATTTTAATCATTTTGGTGCTCTCTTTGCTACTTTTAGTACTCATTTGTTCCTAGCATTGTGTTTTCTTTAGTGCTGCTCAGGGTGAGTGATCATTTTTGTAACATGAAGAGTTTTGTTTGTCCTGTAATACAGGCCCTAGAAGGCAGATCATTTTGGCAGTATTATAACTATTTTCTGATCAGTTATAACCACTTACGGTTAGCCATGACTAATGCTCTGGGCTTATGTCTTACATTATGAGTTTGTTATATTCTGTCACTGGTGTTTTTTTTCAAGATTGGTTATGATTTTATTTTACTTTGTGAAGCTTTGTCACTAGATAAAGAGTTTAGCTTGATGCATTAGTAGAAATGTATTATATGAGAAAACAATTCTAGCCATTGTTGAACTAAACACATACAATGGACTATTAATTGATAAAGATCTATATGATGCAGATAAGGTGCAGATAGATTTGTTGAGCTGTGTTGAGTAAATGTTGGCTAAAGGATTCTGTTCAGTGCTGATTGTAGCCACACAAGCATTAACCTCCTCTGTGCAGGAAACCGTATCACTGAGAATATATTAAAGTGTGAGTGGACATGTATTTACACTAAAGAGTTCTGTGTATAATGTATACCAACTGTATACATTCCAAGTTGCAATTTATCACCAAGAACGTGAATATTTTACATGGAAACAGGCGCTTTTAATGATTGATTCCAGAGCACAAAATTGTGAGACATGTTACTTAGATACACAGTGTTCTAAAATACTTCTAAGTCTCTGATGGATTGACCCACGGGGACCACAGATTACTCTTACTGTATGTCTGTCACGGTGACAGCAGTGAGTAGCTGTTTCTTAACTCTTTACTCGTAATCTGTTGTGATCAGGATCTTTGTGTGCTTAGATAGTGGGAGAGTGGATCGAGGCCAAAACGCAGTTCGGCTATCTATTTCTGCGTGGCAATTGTGATGGGGTGCTGATGAAAACCAAATGTTCTCTGGCCACTGGGTCTAATTAAACACACACAAGGACCAGTTCATTGTAGCTTTCAGGACGTTGAACTGTTACGAGAAGGGTCACAAAGGAATTGGGTTCGCCCCTTTCCCAGCCTCTGTTTATCTATTTATGTATTGCACAACTTCTGGGAAGTTAATTCCTCCGCCTGAGCACTGTCACAGCATATTTTGTGCTGTTTGACATCAAAGTGCCGCGTGAGAGGAAATGGCAAAGACCACCTCGTGGACACAAAGCACAACAGCATGTAGAAGCATATTAGGGTTGCCTTTGATGTTTTGGTTACTAATAATGTCCTCGGAGAGCTGAATTTGATATGCATTCTGCATGGAGTCCATTAGGACAATACAGGTTCATTAAGGGGGATGTAAATGTTTCCATATACCCTGCATCCTTCCTACAGTGGTGTGAGATGTTGCCAAGTTATTCAAGGTTGCTTACTAACCTTTGTGCCTTTGTGTATTTTGCATAGTGCATTTCTCAGTTTCCATCAATAATTATTCATTAGAAATTAATAACCACTCTCTTCAACAGCAAAGTTAAGTTGTTAGTGTGGAAGAAATTCATAGCCAACCTATTTTTTATGTCTGAGCCCAACCTGTAGTAGTAATCTTTTCTATTCTAGTCTATTTTATCACCTGTTGGAATATGTTCACAAGAATAAGACAGTCCTCTCATTGAAATGTGTTGTTTTTGTCAGATTTATTGTCATAGAGAGATTAAACTCCTGGCCTTTAGGTTGTCATTGTTAAAGCTGTACAATACCGTAAACGTAATGAGCCATAATGTTAAAGCACCGCATCCCTAATGTAAAACATAAATTCTCAGGCTCCGTGTGCAGATAAGCCCATTGAGCAGATTGCTCCCCAGGAGGAAGAGGTGAAGATAAAACCAGCTGTGTATTACCATTCCAGCAGGAAGGACTACTACGGGTGCCTGAGTGACACATGCAGGGACAGTGACAGTAGTAACACACTAATGGACAATTTAAAGGTAAACACAGCGTTTCCTATTATTTTCACTTTGCCTTTCATATCATAACAAGAAGTTATGGGCAATGTCTCTGTTTTCCCTTAATCAGCAACCTGAGAGTGAGGAGTCCCCCCAGGCAAGATACCCACAACCTCCTGGTTCATCTCAGGGCCCAGGGAAAAAAATGTTCGCTAGAATAGAGCACGTTCAAATAGCAACATCTGGTGAGAGGAACATTTTTCATTTCTTATTTAAATGACTCTTTTACCCAAGCAAAGCAGCTCAAGGATAAAATTGTGTGTTAAATTACATTGAAATCCACGGTAACACAGAGTAATGATTTGTTTGCAGTCATTAAAGGTTTCATTCAGCCCAAGGCCACTGAGCAGAAGATAAATGTCCCTGCCAATGACATAATGCTGCCTGGCGCAAACCTTCTGTCTGAAAAAAACCTTCTTGGAGATATGAATTCCATTAAGTCTTTGAAAAAGTCAACAATATCAGGAGTCTTCACTGGACAAGCTGTAAGTACAAGAGGCCGTAACTTTCTAACATGCTTCTTTTGTCCACCTCATATTCTGATCATTTGCGTTTGTTTTACCCGTGACCTGTACAGAATAAGATGGTGGTCCTGCCCACTGAGGAGGCCAACCTGTCAGACATTGACTACCTGGTGCCCACCCATGATGAAAGAGGCCAACCCATTGCGGAGTGGAAGAGGCAAGTCATGGTGAGACAGCTGCAGGCGAGGCTGCTGGATGAAGAGGACCAGAGGAGAAAGGTGATGTCATCATTATTTCTTCAGTTGAAACTGAAATTATTCAAATCAGTCAAAATAGCCTTGCAAAGCTACATCTTATGACAATAGATGTTGGGCAACTTTATGAAAAGCATGAATCACATAATGTATGATCAAGTATGGAAAGAAATGGGACGTTTGATCCTGGATATGATAGTTGGTGTTGGGTGTAGTTTGATGGTCTGAGATACTGGCAATCTCCTGGAATGATGAGTTTATAGGGCATGGTGTGGAATGATTAGATAAAATCAGTGAACAGCAGTTCCACATGAGAGAGAGGCCAGAAGACTCGTCCAAGAAGGCAGTAGTTACGCAAATAGCATGTTTTTAATAGGGCTGTGCAGAAAGGAAAGGTGGTACTATAAGCACAACAACCACAACAGAAAGTGGACAGTCAGATTTTGGTGTAAACAGTATAAATCAATGGTTCCATTTTGTGTTGTGTCAGCGGTTCAGGTTGGCATTGGTGTGACGATATGACTAGTTTCCTCGGTACATATTAAGCCCCTCACAACCACTTGAGCATTACAGCATTGTCACAGCCTCCCCTTTTGGACTGTCACCCTATTGTGGTACGGGAGCTCTTTCACTTATTCCAGTGGGAGGTGACTCTTAGTACGTTCAAGCTAACTGGGTACAACAAGGGTTCAGATGGGGCCCATGGAGTGATCTATGACCGCTGTGGATAACAAACGGAACACTGTCTCGACTAATCACCCATTCGGCTGTATTATAAATGTTTACAGAAACTGAAAACGTGGATACTCACCCTAAGCAAAACCTGAGCTTAACACACTGCTCTTTAAAGGGTGGTGGAGTATGTTACAGTTCAAGTCAAGAATGGGGATCGGCGACTGGAATGTTAGAACTTTATATCAGACTGAGATAGTGAGGTGAAGAGCCACTGATGACTTCCAAAGGCATGAAGAGGACATAGTGGTACCCACTGTCAACCCCTGTTATAATGCCTTGTTCTGGTAGGATTAACAATTCACAGAGTACCTCATGTCAACCCCAGGTTCAGCAAAAACAAATCTAATGGACACCAGCGACCTCCACAACCACCAAGTCCCAACTGAATGGATCAAATTTGTGTTGTGGTGTGTTGCTGCCTGAATCGGCAACCAACAAAACAATAGATGGAATGTATTTTGTCAACTTGGGGAAGAATGTCAGAGATATGTTTGTTACACCATGTTGTAACACAGTTAATAATTCAAGCTGTTCTTGGGCAAAAGGAACACAAAGGTAAAGTAAAGAAGCCATTAGGGGTAAAATGCAATGCAATACACAATGGAAAATTATCAGGGTTCTCAATGAGGAAGGGGAATGGGTGGTATTAGAAAAAACCAAAAGGGACCAATTTGTTGATCAATAAAATTAAGAAAATGATATGAAATAAATGGCATAAATGAATCATTAAACTTTTTACAAATAATAAAGTGGACCTGGTCTTCATAAAAAAGACACGGGCATCCCGTTGGCTCACATGGTAGAATGCATGCCACATACCGCAGCGGGGCAGGTTCGATTCTGTGCCTTTTGCTGTATGTCTTCTGCCCTCTCTGCCCTGTCCTTCCTGTCTATCTCTCTATGGTACCTATCAAAAAAAAAAAAATGGGTGCTAGATGAGAGAAAGCTGAATAACATTTGCCATGATGACACTGGACACCACCCTACAGGCTTCTTCTGTCACCATGCATTACATGAATTTGTTATAGAGTAAAAGTGCTTATTTTAATCAAAACTAATGCATATTCCTGTGCCGCAACAGTTTGTCTGCTAAATTTATTCATTTTGGCAGTTGACGATTCCATAGCTTATGTTCAACAAATTATTAAACCACTGATTTATTGGATGTGAATGAGGGAGTTGTTGTCTTTGGGCGAGCATTTTTAGCAGCTGTACAGCCAGGAAGTCAATGTCAGGACGTTAAACAGTACATATGGACATTCATGACTTGTAAACTGTTTCCAGAAAGCCTGAACTACACAACACTGTAACATCATACAATACGTATAAAAGTACCTATGTTATCTTTTAATGAGTTGTGAGACTAAAACATATTCTTCTACGGTAAACTACAGTGCACTGTGCAGCAGGTCAGCAGGTCCAGCTTCTTTCAATAGATGGTGGGATGAAACAGCTATTTAAGTTATTTGTGTAGAGCTAAAATGTTTTTCTGATTTTCCGATCATATCAACGATAATACAGAGCAGTTGAAATGACAACTGTCCCCAACAAATATTTATTGGACCATCCAGACCACAATGACCGAAGCAAAAACTGTGGACTGATATTGTAATATTAATCTGCATCTACAATACTCAAAATGTGAAAAACTTTTGGAAATTCCAGTTATTTACTTTTGTGCAGATCATTTTAGACGGCAGAAAAGTAAAAGGAGACACGAGAGGTAGGATTCGAGCCTCAGCCAGCAGCATAACAGGCACATGTGTAGTTCCAGAGGTTGGCTATTTAATAATTTTAAACCGTAATTGTTTTGAATTGTATGTATCAAATTACTGGACACATGCGGTGACACATTACTAATAAACTCATATTTCTGAAGCCTAGATGAATGTTTCCCCTTGTGCCAAAGCCATTCATAATATGAAAACACCATAAATATGACTTGCTCCATATTTATCTGCCTGCCGATTGCCTTTTCTCTTACAGGAAAATGGGAATAGATTTGCCAAAGTCAGCTGGAGGTACTCCCAAGCCCACAATGCCATCCTTGGGCCCTCTGGTGAGCTCCTTACTGAGGATGACCTCATCTACCTGGAAAAGCAGATAGCCAACGTGTCCATGCAGAAAAATTGCGAAGGCTATGAGCTGGAGCTCGCTCGTCTAGCTGAGGAACTCAGGAACATTCTGCCAGCACCCATAGTGAACATCACTGTCAACACCCAGTTCAGAAACTTCACAAGTCAAGTTCCTCTGCCTGTGTGGTGCGGGCGCATCTCTGGTATCGTAAAGAGCATGTCTCTGCTTATGGCCAACCTGACAGATCAGCCTTACTGCAAGATGCCCAACACTGAACTGATCACCGTATTTTCTCAGACGTCAGAGAGACAGAACTCCATCAGGGGACGTAGGGAGATGATAGAGGATGAAATCCATCAGTTTGGAGTGTCTGTAAGGACTCTGAAGTCCAACTTTGAGACTCAGAATTCAACTTTGGCTGATGATACAGAGGAAGCTGTCATGTTAAATTCTTCCCCACAGCTCGAGGACGCAAAGTCAGAAACGCAGCCTAAAGTTTTGAGTCCAGCCCCAGAAGCAGACCAAAACAGTGACTCTGGCATTGACTATGATGAAAATGTTGCAGATGTTTTGGAAACCACCAGCCTTAGAAAGGAGCGTATAGTGGTTCTGTTCTTGGGCCACTGGAAAAAATCTGCCTATACTGTGACACTGAAGAGTAAGGATGCGGCAGAGAGGAAGATGAGCATCACTGACTTAAGGATGGCTGACAAATCTGGATCGGACAGTGGGAGCAGCGAGGAAAGTGCCCAGTCTAACATCATGAACAGCTCTCTGGGACATTTCTTCAAACAGAGGAGTGCTGTCAACAAAATGCTGGGAAACTGGAGGAACATGATATCCAGCGTCCCATCCAGGCAGATACGCAGGTAGGGCCGCAATATACAGTTGTGTGTACATATACATATACATTGTAGATGGAGCTGCATAAAACAATACAAGTTTTTCAGTCAAAAATTGTGTCGATTAACAGATTAGTACCTCCAATAGCCTTTTTTGACTGTTGTATTGCAGTAGGTAGAGGCATTAATTTTAAAAAGTACTGCAAATGAAAAGACAAATAAATGAAACAGTAAAAAAGTAAATTAATCAATAAAAATTCCACATGAACTTTAATTTGAGTACTAATTCATACACCACGTTCCTGTAAAAAAAAAAAAAAAAAAAAAAAAACTTGTGTAAAAATAGCCGCAATCAGTGTAACAATCTTAACAGCCCTTCATTAACCATGTCTCCAGGCTCCACAGGCAGAAAGCCCTCTACTCTCCGGAGCAGTTCTTACCACGTCTGGACGGCGTTCCCGTGGAATATGACAACCTGACCCTCGATCTCTTCATGCTTGGCTACTTTCACATTCTGGAGTTGGAGCTGCCCGTGGATGAGCGCAAAATGAGGCATCTGCTGTGTTTTGAGGTGTTCGATCACGTCGGGAGCTTCCCCTGGGAGATGGTCAGAGACTTTCACAAGGCTGTCATACAGGACATAGAGGCTGGAAACCGTGAGTGGAAGGATGGCTTTGAGGACATTAAAACCAAGTTCTTTGGAAACCCATTGAATCGGCCTGAGGGCAGTCCAAAGGAGGAGAAACATGCCCCTCCAGAGGTTAGACGGGTCCCCAAAGTCATCGTCCAGACACCTACTCCTGATGAGGGGGTGCTGCACACTGGAAGTGACATAACCAGTTTTAGCAACGACGAAATTTGTAAATACATTGACCGTAGTTTTGCATTTTGGAAAGAGAAAGAGGCGGAGATTTTTGACTTTGAGTAGCTCAGTCATCTTTTTTTATATATTTTTGTATGGTTTGTAGTCAGATATCGTTTTTAAAAAGACAAAGTGTTTTTTGTGTGTTTTCGTGAGAGTTCTTTGTTTTGAGATAAATGAAAAGCAGTTTTTATGGAAAATACTACCAACATGCTCTTGGAACCTTCCAACAATATTATGCAATAAATCTCACAGATACCAGAATGCTTTTTCTTGTAAGATTTATTCATAATTATTTACCTTAGTCCTAATTTTTGTTAACATTACAATTAGTTCAAGCCTCACACATTATACCCCATCGAGTTAAAGCACATTTGGGAAAATTACTGATAAATAATTGTTGTAACAATGACAATGCTACTTCATGAAGCTACTTAGCCAGTTTCTAAACCTGTTGAGAAAATGTGAAGTGTGTGCCTGTAACAGCAGCTGTGGGTTCCATGCTTGTTGTTTGGAATCCGACTTCAGGACAGCGTCACTGTCAGTCCTAAAAATAAACTGAGGGAACGACAGGCAGGCCGTCGCAATGACTTGGCAGAAGCTCTCGCCATACTGCCCACTCCGTGTTGATCTAAGCAGCTGCTCAGCTCAACACGGCTTTTTACTGGAAATATGAGCTTTTATTTCCATTCTTTGCTTCTTTGGTGAGTTTGTTGCTTGTCCTTTATTTAATTTCACACTATTCTGATGACAGGAAATCTAGTTTATCACTGCCTTCAGAGGAAATTGTCGTAATACAGTCATAGTCACCGTGAGCCAAAACTAGTCTGTAATTCTCATAAAAACACAATGATGCCACACTAACAACACTAAAGGCTCTTCAGTAAAGGAGACTCAATTAGATCTGATTAATGTTACCGGGAAGAAGTTTTGGTCTTATTTTTTTCCCCCCACTCCTTTTCTTTGCATGTTAAATCTTGTTTAAAGGACTTTTTTTTTATTTAAGATTCAGTATCTAAGAGCAATAATGATCTATAAAAATTATTATTGTTTTGACAAGTTTTGAAAATAATTTCTTCCATGGTTTTATTTTTTAAATGTATCTGCTCTTTTAGGTAAAACCTGAGCTCAGTTGTTGACAATCCCTGCTGAAAGAAGACTTGAGCTAAGCTCTGAACAAGCTGACCATGGTGCGAAATGTGGACGACCTTGACTTTTGTCTGTCCTCCCACCCTCAAAGCATCCTGGAGGGCTTGCGTTCCCTGTGCTCTAATCCCAAACTAGTTGACGTAACTCTGAGTGCAGGGGGTCGAGACTTCCCCTGTCATCGTGGCGTGCTGGCTCTATGCAGCATGTACTTTCGTTGCATGTTTTCAGGGGACTTTGTGGAGAGTATAGCTGCACGTGTCGAGCTTCACGATGTGGATCCGGATATCCTCAGTACTTTACTGGACTTTGCTTACACAGGCAAACTGACAATCAACCAGAGCAATGTAGAAGGCTTGATATGTACCTCGAGTCAGCTGCAATTCCAGACGGTGAGAACTGTCTGCAGTCGATACCTCCAGAACCAGATTGATTCAACCAACTGCCTGGGAATCTTGGAGTTTGGGGAGATCCATGGCTGCCCAGAAGTGGTGGCCAAAGCATGGGCCTTCCTCTTGGAGAACTTTGAAGCTGTACAACAAGGCGAGGAGTTCCTGCTGCTGGGTAAAGACAGGCTCGTTGCCTGTCTTTATGATGAAGGACTGCAGATACGATCAGAGAACACCCGTGTGGAAGCTGTCCTGAAATGGGTGAGGCACCACAAAGAGTCTCGGCTCTGCCACCTCCATGAGCTCTTGGCTTTGACCCGCCTGGCTCTGCTAAGCCTGGACTACCTGTCTGACACCCTGCTGAAGGACAGTCTAGTGCAGGCCTGTCCCAGCTGCAAGGAGGCTGTGGAAAATATTCACAAAGAGGTTAGTGAGTTCAACCTTTGTCTTGCCTGTGCTATTCTCTCTTATCATTGTTTGTTCAAGCTCGGTACATTTCCAGTAAAAATTACACGACTTTTACTTTTATAGAAAATGAATTTAGAGCCAGAACATATGGACCGAGCCAACTCTCAGAGTCCACAACCAAACCTACAAGAAGTGCTTTTTGTGATGGGAGGTCGTTCACTGGATGACTCTGATGACTCAGACGAGGAGGATGAAGATGAGGACAGAGATCCAAGGCTGATGCCCAGGAACTGTGGCTTCTACAACACAAAGACTCGTACATTCATTTCTTGGCCATATTAAATATGTGTTCAAAAGTTGGTGTGGAGTATTTTATATCAGGAATTAGACATGGAAATGGAAAAATAATGAGAAATTGTCAATATCATTCACAATCAGTAAGAAAGCTGTATCATTGCCTTATTTGTCTATTTCTAAGATATCTGTTTTGTCTAATTTGACTGGTATCAAATTATAATTTCAATACTCGATGTATTTACTCTTTTCTTTTTCATTTCAGAACAGTGGCATCAGCTCCCTAATTTTCCCAACCCGAACAAGTGGGGCTACTCGATGGTCTCTTTGAACAATGATGTGTATGTCACAGGTGAGTCAAGTCTCTGTAACGGATCAAAGCCCCAAAACTGTATGTTGAAAAAAGGGAAAATGTAAAATATAGATGATTCTGGGGACCACTCACTCACTTTTTGCTCGTAAGGAATGGACTATATTCCCAAGCTTTTGATAAAATATTCTTGTCTTAATAATAGGGGGCTCACGAGGTTCAAATACCAACACCTGGTCAACCACTGAGACCTGGAAGTATATCACTCGTGAAGGGAAGTGGGTTACAGTGGCACCTATGCTGCGCCAACGGACTAACCACTCATCGGCAACACTCAATGGGGAAATTTATGCTATTGGAGGTACAAAAATAAATATCACCCTGCCTGTGGTGACTTCAGTGCCATCTGACTGTTTTTATCTTATGAATGATACATTTTCATCACTCATTCCACATTTTTCTCCTTTAGGTACAACATCAAATCACGTTGAGGTTGAGCACTATGACCCGTACAATGACACTTGGGCCATGACATGTCCCGCCTTGAAATATGTGACTAACTTCACAACAAGCGCATGTCATGGGAAGCTGTACGTGATTGGTTCGTGTGCAGTTAAATACAACGCTTTGACCATGCAATGCTACAACCCAGTCATAGGTAGGGATATTGCTACCGCAAATGCTGTCACTTTTCATTGTTACTTTCATATGAATGTTTCTCCTATCCTTTGTCATTCACTATTAAAATGTTTTTTTCTGACAGACAGCTGGTGTAGCATATGTTCACCCTTCATACCTAAGTACCTGTCCTCTCCTCGTTCTGTCTGTGTGGATGGATTTATATATCTGGTTGCCGACAACACGAAAAAAGTCTATTGTTATGATCCAGAGGCAAACATATGGCAAAAGGTGAATTGAATACCCTTGTCATTGACTGCTAGCTGCATCACAATAATACACAACGCTAGCAATCTGTAAGGATGCAAATGGAATCATTTCAACCCTAACCCTTACCTGCTATGTTCACTCTTCCCTCTCGTCAGGTCCAGTTTCTTCACATGCTTCATGAAAATGGCGGTCTGGTAACACTGGATGGGAAGCTGTTTGTCACAGGAGGCCATTGGAAAGGTATGGAGGGAGACTACGGGGTGGAAGTGGAAGTGTACAACCGAGCGTCCAACATCTGGGAAGTGGAGTGCTTCCTGCCAAGGCTTTGGTTCTACAGTGGGCTTTGTGCTATTTTCATAGACCCCTCTCAGTGGCCTGAGCTCTTCCCCATCGATTCCACATAATGCCTGCTCACCTGACAGACTACACTCAGGGTCACAATCCTTCTGTTATCATTTGTTAAGAATGCAAATGGAATGTTTATCTTCAGATGTCATTGTGGCCTGGAATAGAGTGCTACTTGATCCTCAGGTATTCTTGGTTGTTTTTAATTCACTGTTTGGCTGTTAAGCGGGCTGTTATTTATACTTTGTACCATTAGTTTGAGATCTTTATCAGTTTGTGCTATTCAATCTAGTTGCTCAATTCTTAAATCTTTATAGAATCTTTTTTTTGTCTTGTTTTTTTGATTATTGTTTTCATTATTATTACTATTATTATTGTAGTTGTTGTTTTTGCTGTTATTATTATTTAAGTTAGTGGTAGTAGTAGTATCAAAATAATCTTTTTGATATATGGTTTTCAACTGGAAATACTGTCATTGGAATAAACTGGGTTTTTTAACAATGTCCACACTGGTGTCTTTATTAATTGTTCTTCTTTGATCATTAACCAATGGGAATCTCGCTGCTTCACTCTTGGCGTCTGTGTTGCCCTGGAAACGTCTAAGTCAGCATTCTGTTTCTATGGCAAAGGCCAGGAAGTGTGTGGTTACCTTGGTAACATCTGCTGGGATTGCAGTGAAGCTGGCTGTTAGCAGTCATTCCCTGATGTTTCTAGCTAGCTAAAAAGGTACTACTTACTACTCGCTTACTACACGTAACAGTTAGGTATCGGTATTATTCACTCTTTATGAACTTTCTTTGTGTCCAGTTATGGTATTTTACTGCTTTCTAACTTTATCAGTCTTTTTTAGCTAGTTAGCAACAAGTTTCCGGTTCTTGAAACGAAGCTGTCGAGTGTGTGCTCTAAACATTAGCAATGAGTTCTCAAAGCGAGCACGGTGCGCACTCGTCGGGTCTGGAGGCCGTCATTCAGGTGGGTACCCTCAGGGTCCTCAAGTTTTTACTGTTTTCATCGAGAGGAAAACCTGATTCGGGCTCTCAGGCCCGGCCTAATCTAACCCCTTAAACGCTGGTGGATGAAGTAATTGAAAACACTTTACAACAAAGAGTTCAGGGTTATATTAAGGACTGCTAATTGACTGATAATACAAACATCAAGTTAAGAGGAAAAAAAAATTAATCTCTCTTCAAATATTCTTTAGATGTGTTGGATATCAATACAAATGTGTTGCTAATTGAATCTACTTTGGAGACTATGGTGAGAAATGTGATGAATAATTATGAGATTTTTTTTTTTTTCAGGTAAAACTTCAACATCTATGAAGTAAAATTTGTGTGCCATCTTATTAAACGTTTTAGTGAATCATTTAGGACCTTGCGCCATTTTTCACTTTTTTCTTTTTTCTTTATTTAATCATAACATTTTACTCCACTATAATGATCTCATGCTTCTCATACTCGTACATACTTCCTCATACAAATCTTGTCTGTGACCTATGTTAACATGTATATTTGTTAAAGATTGAACACGATGTCATTTACCCTAACTCTCGGTAAGAACATTTCATCACTTGATAGGTATCTACGCCATACCATGCCCTCCTCGTCTTATCTGGTATGATTTAATGACCAGAATTGCTACTGCATGCTCTATTGTTTAAGTTTTGAACATATGTATCATTGCATATTATTTGAGGTGATTTCTCATGACTTAGTGTAGTTTTCAGGCAGGCCCTTTTCTGCACAGGCGTAGCTAATGTGTTGGGGGAATGGTTTGATTGTAGAAGTTGGAGGAATCTTTGCTGCTCTCCGACAGCAGTACAGCAGATAGGAGTCTGACACTAGGAGGCGATAGACAAGAGCCCAGTGTCACACCTGCGCCTATCTCCACCTGTATCCGCCAGATTATCACCCGCAACCTGGCCGAGCAGCCTGCTGGTAAGAAAGAAAGCTGTAATCCAAACAAGCAGAACAAAGCATTGAATAGTAATTCTGTCTCACTAGATATCAGTTATCAGTATATCAGGATAAGACTGACACTCGCATAAATAGCTGATATCTTTCTGTATGTATCATCTATCCACTAATCCCAGGTGAGAGCTCTGAGGTCAGTGTGCTGGAGGAGAGCAGGGCCCTGAGGGAGCAGCTGCCTCTGAGTCAGATGGACCATGACCAACTGCTAGACAAGAAGACCAATCTCACAGAGAGGGTATGAATGACACAGGGTAGCAACGCACACTCAGGTCAAAGTCAAGCTGTGGAAAATTATTTACACTTTCATCATTCATTGTAAGCCTCCCATTCTGATAAAATGTTTGCTATGCAGTGGAGGAGAAAACATTTTGACGCTGAAGGCGATAAAGCACATCAAATGTCACAACAGCTGATTGTATCTCTGTACTGTAGCTGCCCCAAATAGTCAGAATCTTTCTCTATCTAAAGAGAATTACACAGAATATCATGTTATGATCTCTTGTGTCTCACCAGAGATTGCTATTTCACATTGTATTTGTGTTACTTCAAAGAGACTACAAACATTCGCAAACATTTATTTATAATGTCAGCTACAGCAGCTCTAACAGGAGTTGGAGTGTTTAATGCTGCCTTTGGCTTTGAGGATGAGATCAAGAAGGTCAGCCACACTAGAGCATTGACGGCAAAGGGCTTCATATATTTGAAATGGAATATGGTAAACATCAGCGTAGCATCACTCTTTCCAGCAGGGAAAGCCTTTTGGGGCTGAAGAAACAAACAGTTAGGTAATGAAGCAGGTTGAAAGAGCTTCACATTTAAACCAGTGAAAACTAAGGGGAAAAGGTAGCGGATAGAAATTGTAACAGATGAAGACATATAACTTGGCATCAAGATGTCATCTTGTATTTTATGCTAATTCTCCTTGAATGCAGAAGTATAATTTATATGGTAAGTAGTGTATAGGCTGCCCTTGTGTATGTATTCATGCATGTGCCTTAGAATGGTTGTGTGTGCATGTATACCTCCATAAGTGTAAATAAAGGGGAGGGGGTTCATGAAGAGGTTCCTTGTGGTCTGTTCAGGTAAACTCAGACCCCCTGTGCTTACGAGGATCGCCGTCTCCCTTCATAGCCCCCACCCCCATGGCTGCCCCTTTACCCAGTGGCTGCTGTTTTGGGGAGAAATTGTGAAGGTCAATGGCCTTTTCCCTAGAGACAGCTGCTGAAAAAGCTCATTTTTCGTGGTGCACAAAGCAGCCATTTGTGATAACACTGCCCTCATTCTGCTGCTTAAATCTAATGAACTCCCTCTAGTTGCCGGGCATTTGGAACTTATTTTAAACCAAGGTTATAAATATCACTTAATTAACCTGGCAGATATAAATAGCATATTTGTTTAGTGTATATTTTGGAGGTGTGAATAGACATTGAAGGGAAAAAAATCTAAACATGAAACTGAATGCAAGGTTAGGACAAACCAAAACTAATTTTTTCACCAATACCTGAGACAGTATAAATGTTAACGCTGTAAAATGTTTTATCCTATTGTATTTCACATATCAGAGGCCCATAAAGGCTGCTGCTGTGACTCATGTTTGCTCTCTGCTCTTTCTATCAATTTTTACTCGCAGAGCATCGTGAATGTTTGGCTTTGCTGCGTTAATGCATCCATATAGAGCTAAAGTTTTGCCAAAGTGCCTTACCAGCATATAGTGCCTCAGCATTTCTAATAATTTCAGCCCATGATAAACTTTCTACATTTTTAATCCATTCTGCGGCAAGTGTATTGTCCTCAGCTGCTCTCAAGACAGCAGCCAAGCAGTAACATTCACAGAATTGAATCTTGGGAACCTTTTCTGTGCAACATATGTTTTCCAGCCTTGCCATAACAACTTTTCTTTACACGTTGCTGAGAAACACCTTTTGGAAAGAAAGCTGTTCTTTGAACTTTCAGAATGTTTACTCAGAAATACCACAATACAAAGAACTGCAATTCCAATTAGTCTTGAAATTGAAGTAGCTCATTATCCTGTACTGTAGATTCGCTGAATGACTAAATGACAAGCATAGGACCAGACGCACTGTAGTATGTCATTGAGCAATTTTTGGTTGTTTGTGTAGCTTAAGCAAGCACTCTCATTACTGACAGGGATCAGGTACCACCATGCCTGTTTGAAGCCATCTTGCTGTCAAAGGGACAACTCACACAAGGACACCCTCCTCTCAGTGCCAAGTGTTTTAAAAGTCATTTTAAAAAGTCATCTTAAAAGCTCATACTACATACTACTTTGGATGCTCGAGTCCACCACAGACTGGATGACAGTTATCCAAACTCCCCATCTTTCTGTAGGTGTCGTTGAGTCCATTTGACCTGACCAACAACTGTTAAAGCAATGCTGGTGAAGTCACACCTGCACTCTGAATGCTTTCCTCTGTGTCTCTGTTAAGTCACTCAATATGATCGCCCTTGACCCCAGAAAATTGCACCTGAACCAGGATAAACCTTGACCCAGTTTGTAGAGTTGAAGGGTGCGGGAGACTGGAGAAAGTGTTGGGGTGAATTCTGAACCCTGTGTTCATTTTGGAACTTTGCCAGCATGCATTTTCTCAGCCACAGACATCCATACCCTACTGCCTGATCTCTTTGTGATTGGCCTCACAACACTTCATTGTGGTATTCAGCTGGATGAAGATAAACTCACGCTGAAGGATTTCTGACACAAACTGCTATTTGCCAGTGCCCTCTAAAATGTCAGATCCTCTGGGTTTTTGCATAGGGACCCTGTCAAACATAGTTTGAGCAGATAAAGTCTGTTTTTAGAGATTATGTTACTGTCCCCTTCTCAGTGCTACCCTCACTGTTGGCAGTGTGATTATCCTCCTGGCACAAACCCATCCGTTTAGTTTGAATGGATCATTGCCAAGTTAACTATCATGAAATTGTAAAAATTAATTTCTTTCTCTAGAGAAAATATGCTTGAATGATGAATTGGTTAAACCTTTTTAGCATTTGACATCAGGCTACTCATGTTACCTAACTTTAAAGTCAAACATTAAACTGTCTTTTTAGTTTTCTTTCAAAAGTCAAAGGTGTTTATTGTGAAGTGATTTCTCAAACTGACTAGTGGTTGTGTGCTTGTGTAGGTTTTTCATTGCCTTTCCCTTGCCGGGGGCATTGTGAAAGGCCAGCCACATGCTTGTGAGCACGCCGTATGTATTATTAGTTTGGCCATATTTACACAGATGATTTGTAAGCCTGTACGCCATCACGGCAGCTGTCCCATTATAGCAAAAAGTTCACTCTATGGTAACATGCTCACACACATCACCCCCATTTCCATTCTCCTTGTTCGTTATCCCACATTGTGTAATTACTGCCAGTGATGATACATAAACAGCTTTCACAATCAGCTGGGGCTCTTTCACAGAGTCAGCACTCAGGGGGTAATGGGAGAGGAAGGGGGGAGTTGGTAAGTTGCTGTAGTAGGATAGTAAGTTTTGGGCAGCTTGGGGGCGATGGACATCCGCTCCAGCTGTGTTTAGGAATCTGACAGATAGTGCACTCCATTAATTCCCTTTATTAAGCCTCTGGGTCCAGGCCAAGCCAGGGAAAACGCTTGCAGCTGTAACCCTTCACATGCTGGCTGCACTATCCAGATGTCACCCAGGGTGAGTTAGAGATTGCGAGAGAGGACTGAGGATGTGGATTATTTTTTAAGATTTGCTTAGAAATACATCTCTGTATCTTAACAGGGATGCACAATATTATAGGTTGGGGGGACAATGATAGAAACTGCACAGCAACATTCAAGATATTTCAAAAACCTACTTGGAAGAGACATCAGTGAATTATCAGATCAGAAATGGTTGTGATGTTAGGTCATTGAGAGAATATTATAATCATGACTTTCATAAATGAAATGGATTGGATTTTGACCTACCACATGAGCAAGGCAGCAAGCTTTGGCCCAAACACAAAAGCCTTCTCATGGGCCTTGAAAAGGATTCTCTTGTTGCTTGTTGGCAGATGTATCAAAGCAAGATTATCCCTTGATGTTGTCTGAAATATTTATCAAAAGAGACAATGCAAGGAGTGGCACAAATCATAAATATCAAGAAATAAAATGTTAATTCAAAGCACATTTAAAAGGCTGAAAATGTCTTCAACTTTTGAAACATAAGCAGGGCTCAAGACACAGATACTTGTGGAGGAAAAAGAACCTTAGTAACCATATGGAGGCATAAAACATACCGTGACAAAAATGCTGCTTTTGTATAAATTGCTCCTTCAGTATTATCGTAAAAAAGGCAGTAGGTGATCTCAAAGAGTTGGGCTGCGTTGGGTTTGAACTCAACCCTCTTTAGAGAGCTGTGGAGCCTGCATGAGAGTGTTTGTACCATGGTTCAGATTGTTAAAGCAAGGGTGTTCAATGTGCACACTTGTGGGCCCCCAGTAAGCCTCATAAGCCCCTGAGTAAGGACAGATGGAGGACTGGGGTTACTCGCTTCTCACTATTGCCTTGTTAGAGTCACCAATGGATGGGTGTGTTGTGAAGAACAATGAGTTCAAGCTCACTTGGAGATGGGGGATGAGATTTAATGATGCAAGCAGAGCAAGGGTGGAGATGTTGGTGTAGTGGAGGAGGGGGGGTCTCCACAACGGACTGTTTTGGCGCCCTCTTGGGAGCTTCCTGCAAGGAGCATGGCTAATCCAGAGCAGCCCCCGGCCTCCTACTTTACTGCCGACTAGGGAGAAACCATAAAAAAATCTGTCCTTTCTGTAGTATTTGGAGCAGGGGCGAGGCCCTGGCAAGAAGCCCACACACTGCAGCAATGCTTGAAAAAAAGAGCAAACAATCCTCTTCATCAGGGCAGGGCTGTGGAACATTAGCGCTTGTCAGGGTTACCTGGTCACAGAGTGCAAGGTAGAGGGGGTAAAGTTTGCAGCAGTGGCAGTTACAAATGGAACAACCACCTAAAGTGCTACACCAAGCAGCACACACCACCTATCAAGCATAACGTGTAATTTGTATGACCTTCCAGATGGTTTTCATGTGTAATTTTAATGGGTTTTATGACAATCTCTTTCATCTTAGAAAGATGACACTCATAGAGTTCAATGAATTCAAATATAACATGTAAAGATAGGTATGTAATTCCAGATTAGAGACTGTAATATAACATTGATGAAGGTTGCACAGACGATTCAGATCCCTCCAGTAGGCTTATCAGTGGCGAATAATGTGGAAATAATTTGGCCTGGCAGATCCTTCGAATTATTCTTACAGGAAAACATGTTAACTGTAGTATTTATGAGTCCACTTACAAGGGTGATTTCAGTTTAGTCATAAAAGTGTCCTGTGATACACCTCAATGAATTCCATTATTGTAGATGATCTCACTCATGCTGTACCCCCACTCCCTAAACTTATATTAACATTAGATCTATGTTTTAAGTTCCAAAGGCCGATTGAGCTCACATATTGCAATAAACCCAGCATGTTAAGGCCATGTATTCAAGGTGTATTTATAAAGAACTTGCTTGTTAGTAATACAGTGCAATTGCTGCGGTCGTGCCAAATACTTGAAAAGATGCATAATCAGTAATGCTCCACACACAGCTGTTTCCAGAAGTCCCTTTAAACACAGCTGCTGCAGTTCTGTGTATTTCAAACACTCCGCCCATGTTGTTCCTCCCTTCTCAGTCCCTAAAGCTGTCACCTCAACAACGGGCAGTAAAAGAAGCTTTTGTGTTCTCCAGGTCCTCAGAGAAAACTTCCACCAACACAGAGCCAAGTGTATGATGGTCATTTTTGTAGTTTTGTAGTATAAAACTCTGAAACGGCATTTGAAAATGTGTTAATAATGGTGGCAAAGTGGCTGGATCCAGTGGTGAACAGTGAGACTATTGTCCTGGCTCTCTTGGAGCCTGCTGGTGAGATTAAGCACCCTAAGAAGAGATGAGGTACAGAGTAGAGGAGGGAGAGGGTGGGTCGCAGGGTTGATTTGAAGGGGCTTGGATGGTAGTTTGGAGAGTGTTGCAGGGGAGGGGGCTCCCTTGCTCTCATTCTCTTCCTCTCTGTTTTAAATGAGAAGTCGGCAAGGGCAGTTGGAGGCACGCAGTGTGTTGTAGTGCTCGAGGGCCATGTGGTTTGTATTAGTGAGGACAGGGTGTCTGGCACCAGGATAGAGAGTGGGTGGTGCAGGGGGAGTTAAGGTTGTGTGAGGTTGAGAGGTTACAGGACATTTGGATTTTAGATATGGGAGAGGAAATGAGCTTCGACAATGAGAAAGACCAGTACTTTACTATATCACTGTGTTTAGATGCATCTGATAGATACACATGCACAAGTTATATTGGGATTTTCCATAGGCGGACATTAATTCTGTAACTTGTCACCTGATCATTAATTGTTGCCACCTTGTGTTGAGCCCTAACCCAAAAATAATACTTTGCCTCTAGAATTGTCTAGTAGCTTAAAATGTGCTGTTCATTACAGGATTTCTGGACATTTTAATCCTACAATTATAAATTAACCATACCCTTCACCTTTGGCATTCAGGGATTGGTCCCTCATATTTAATGTCACCCATATATTAGCAGTTAATCATGTGAAGACAGACTGTAGTTAACATTGTTAATGCTAAGTGCAGATGTTCATTGTTACAGCAACACATCATGATTGTGTTGTTTCATCATTGTCTATTTGCCATGAACATCCATTCATGCAACACCTCAAAAATGAACTGACAATCCAGCGCAGCCTTTCTGTCCACAAAAATCTAAAACACCAAATGACTCATCTGAGACCAACGAATCAATCACACTCCCATTCACTCATATGGTCAAAGTAGAGATTCCAATTCACCTGAGCTGTCTGTCTTCAGAGGTGGGAGGAAACCGCAGTAATTTCTCTAGTAGGGGGAAACCTGGATACCATTTGATATCAGTTTTGGGGTTCCCCAGGAATGCCCACTCTACCTGTGGCACATATGACTGTATGTATTGATAAATATTCTACAGTAAATGTGCAATATGTACTGTAATGTGTAATATCATTGTCAAATTTCACACCCTCCAACTAGCACAGATGCTAATGGTGCAGTCAGCCGCAGACTCAGACCAGGACAGTGTATCAGACCACCTACAGATGCAGAACAAGGAGAGACTTTACAGACAAAAACTGCAGGCCTATCACGAAGGTCAGCAGAGACAGGCCATACTTGTTCAGAAGCTGCAGACCAAGGTAAACTAAAAATGGATTCACATGGATTCTCAGAGTTGTTCAACAGAAGATTCTTTTGGCTCAACTATACACCCAATGTTTGTTTGCTAGGTTCTTCAGTACAAGAAGAGGTGTGGGGATCTAGAAGCACAGGTGCTGGAGAAGACCTCAGAGTCTGAGAAGCTCAGATTTGCGGCAGTAAATACTCATTTCACTTATTTCACTTGTCAGCTCAGTTGTTTGATTTTTGTTGTTTATGCATGCAGTGAGAGCATTTTAGTAAATAAAGTATGGATAATTGAAAAATTCTTGATATGCTAAAAGCTCTGGAATTGCATGTATTTAATTGATTAAAATATTAACTTTGGCTGGGCTGCTTCAACTAGGAATTTGCATAATCAGATTTACTCTGTAATTATGGCATTTTACAAAATATAAGGTGACTACTAGCTTATGACAGCCTCTGAAGTGTGATCAGTATGCCAGGTGGTAATGGTGTGTGTGCTCAGCTGCAGGTCCACCTTGATTCAGCCCAGCGTCAGCAGCTGACAGAGCAGGATCTGAACATGGCTATCAAGAGCAAGTCTGCCCAGCTAGAGGAGGAGCAGAAGAGGTGAGTGGGTACCCTGGCAATGAAGAATGTGTACATTGTGAGCAATGACTTTTAGGGTGTTTGGAAAAACATGTGCATCCTCTGGAATCAGGAAACCAACAGCAGGGAGTCTTTATTTTAATGTGGACTCAAAGCAGTAAATTCAGATACGCCTGTCAGAAATTTGCGACCGTTTTTCTTTTTCCATTTCTTGTTGAGAAGGAGAGAGTAAACTAAAGAATATTTCTGAGAAATGTGCAGACTTAAGGTATTCCCAGCAGTACATTGAGCTATTTTGCTGTTTGTTCCTGCCCAAGCTACAAGTTTAGGTTTAAGTAAGAAACCTGGCCTTGGTACTTAATCTCAGCATCCCGTTTGTCAAAGTAAATTAGTGAGACCATTTGGCTCTTTTAAGCATTTTATTTATGGCTTATATTAAGTAGGGACTGACCCCTATAGCTGATGCCAGATGTTAAAGCCCCATGATTTTTACAGTTATAGTACTTTATTTGAAATGGTCATGGCAGCAACACTGCCAGGATCCAATGCCCAGAAGCACCAATTACTGCAGAGGTACCAAGATCAATCCACTCCCCCTTTTTGAATAAAATGTGGAAAATAAATCGACATTCACCTACCTTTGTGTA
Source organism: Brotula barbata (assembly GCA_900303265.1). NCBI lineage: Eukaryota > Metazoa > Chordata > Actinopteri > Ophidiiformes > Ophidiidae > Brotula > Brotula barbata. Next base: position 239,581 of record OMNV01029293.1, read on the forward strand.
TTATTGGGATTACACCTCTTTCTTTTATTCTCAGTTCCATTTCATCACAATATCATCTTCTACTTGCAAACTTTGGCCAAGCATCCTCTCAGCAGATCAACAAATCTTTTAAATCTGTCATGCTGCGCTTAGAACAGTGTGTTTGAAGTCGTGTAGACTGTGAGAATCATTTAAAAAAAATTCTACAAGCAAAGTAAGTCTCATTTGACACAGACCTCTAAAACTGCATCACCCTTTGTGTAAGTGTAGCTTTATAAAGTGAACTAAAAATTGGATTTTGAGCTCATAATAGAGTGAAATATCTAATGGTTGGATGTTATAAGTAAGTAACAATAGTCAGATGCAAGGTAATTTTTGAGTAATTTATATTAATTAGTATATATTTTAATTAGTTTATATTAGTTTATATCGTTCTTAGATTTCAGTTTGGTTTCATCAGTTCAGATTATTGTGCCAAGTAGCCACTAAGTGTAATATGTGTTATTCTTAGATCTGCCAACTTCAGCCAAGTCAACTCTGTGTTGCGAGAACAACTGGAGCAGGCCAGCACTGTCAACCAGGGGCTGACAGAAAGCTTGTTCAAGGCCCACAAAGACATTGAGCTGTGTGATACCCGTCTGCGCAGAGAGCAAGAGGTGAGAAAAACACACAAGAATTGAAGTGATTGTGTCAGGAAATCAATACAGAAAAATTATGTCCACTCATTTCTGTTCAGGGATTGTGCAATTAAACTCCTGTTGAGTTCACATGGGGTAGGAATTCCATTCATGGCCAGTTTTGTCAATTCATTCTCATTCCCTGTTCATTTCATTGCTATGATTTTGAGTTGTTTCCTGTGAAAACATTCCAACTGCTGAGGGGGAGGAAAAATTTATGCAAACATTCTGGCATCCGTACTGTAAATGGGCTACATCTGTTGATTTAGGGAAATCTAATTGTTTGTGTGTGCCAGTATGTGAACAGGAGTTCCAGTATTGCATCTGTTTGGGATCACTATAAAATGATAGGTGCCATCATGTGCTGAAAGCAACACTTACCACCCACCCTTTAGTCTCTAGTGCCTTTGTTTCTGCTTTTTTCTCCAGACGGGTGCCTTAAGGTTGGGTCGCGAACAGGCCCATGTCAGAGCACTGTGGCGCCAGGCTGCCTCCCTGCGGAACACTTTCACCCAGTTAAGGACTTTCACTGACAGGTGAGCATGGCACATTGCCAGAATCCCTCCAGCAATCCAGGATTAAACAAGAACCACCGTCTCTCTTGTGTCTCACCCACAAGAGTGCAACCACATCCATCTATCCCAGTTAAGGATCAAAGTGGAACAGGTCAACAGGGTTGTCAGGCCTTCTGCTCATTGTTTCCTCACTGGGGGACAGATGGCTTAACGTGTCCCTGCTCACTGTTGAAGTCATCCATTAGGACAAATCTTGAGCCCTGTTAAACCACGATAAGCAGTGTCGAAGAGTCATTTGCTTTAATAGTGTATACTGATCTTATACACAGCTGCAATTATGTCAGAGGTCTTTTTGTGCAGGTAACACTTCAAAGTGAGTCACTTTCCCAGAGCCTAATCAGTATGAACATTTATTTTTTCAAGAACAAATAGTTAGACTAATGGCTCACAACTATAGTGTATATCAAAAATATGTGCTTTTTGCTTACCCTTTTTTGATGTTTTTTTTTTTACAGGACACTCTCTGATATGCGTGGGGAGTGTGCCATCGCCAGCCGCCAGCTGTATGTTGCCTGTATGAACCTAGAGTCCACAGTTACCCAAGAGAGCGCCTCAAGTGGTGTGGAGGTGTCAGCTCTGGAGAGACAGCTGAAGGAAAAACTTAGGGAGATTATGCAGCATCAGGTGCACTGGGAAGCAGAGAAAATTGAACTCAACTCCAGGTAAAATTATCTTCAAACTAGTACATTCACGAGAATCACAGCTTTTAAACTTAAAATGTCCCACCAGAAACATACTGTACAACTGATATCTCAAATACAACATCCTTTTTTTTTAAAGCGTATTTTTTTCAATGTCATGCACACTACTGTCTTTTGATATAATGGATTTGAGCTGCAGTCAAAAGAAAGCTTCTTACATCGGAGTAGAAATTTTGGACCTATGGCTCAAGGTCAAGCACAGTTCGATCTTTTGATCAGTTTCAGAATTCACATTCTTCCCATGATTGAAAGGAGAGTCGAATTTAATCCCCTATGTGGAACCCCAGAATGTTACAAATACACTTTGATCATTAAAGCTACTGCTCATGAAAATATTTTCAGTGAACTACTGCTTTCTTCAGTGTCATCTGTGCACTTCAGCCAGAAGAGCAGTAGAAAATTCAATGCCTTTGACAGGAGGTCTTTATAATCTGGATCTCAGTTGGCTTTTGATCTGATCAACAGTCATTGTTAAGTCTAGGGATTCAATGAAGAGAATATGATAGTGTTGATCATCTAGAAGTACACAATATCTTCAGTGTCTCACAGAAGTATCTGTGTGTGTGTGTGTGTGTGTGTGTGTGTGTGTGTGTGTGTGTGTGTGTGCGTGTGTGTGTTTCCATGAATTTGTTCTCTGTCCATTCATATGTATGTATGGTTGTTGGTGAATTTAGAATCCTGGAGATGACCGACACCGTGAAGCACCTTCAGACTCAGAACAGCGAAAAGGATACGAGCCTCAAGGCCATGCAAATCAGTCTGGACAGGATGGTGGGACATTGAGGAGTGGCAGATAGAAGGGGTGGTTGGGGGAGTTGAATTTGCTGTAGTCTAGACCTTAGTCTTGATAAACTACATGACTTCCTTGTCTAGGGCCTACAGTCTGGGGAATGTCAGGCATGCTCTATATGCTTATCTGACCTTAATGGTTTCCTGCTTAGGAGACGAGGAGAACAGAGGACAAAGCAGAGATGGAGGTCCTCAACACAGAGATCCAAGCCTTCCGAAGGACCTTACATCAGGTTCACCAGGTCATCACAATGACGCACTGACTGAGCCACATTGTGTAGCTTGTTAGCATATAAAGTAATGTTTCTTTTACAACCCTTATTCATGTTATGTTCTATGTCCAGTTGGTTAGGAGTGAGGGAGATATCAGTGGCTCTGAAAGTGTGTCCTCCTCGCCTCATTGGTCTCCCCTGAAGTCCTCAATTCTGATGGCTGTGCAGGGTGCTATCTCAAAGCACCAGAAACAAACACAGGTCAATCAAAATGAATAATTTGCCTTTCTCTCTCTATCACAAGCCTGAAGGCTACAGTTTGTAATAATGCAACACTCCGGAGACCTAATACAGACAAAATTATAAATACACAGGACCTGCATGGGCGACTGGATGCTGCCCTGGAGCAAGTAGACACACTGCGCAATCACCTGCAGGAGAGGGACACTGAGAGGAGGCAGCTGGAGCAGATGTTCCAGGAAGCAAGAAGGGAAAATCACGAGGCCAAAAAAACTCTGGAGGAACTCAACAGAGACAGTAGCAGATATTGCTGCTCGCTGGAGCGCATGTCCAGGTAGAAACATCTTAGAATCCTTTTATCCAGAATGTTGGTGGGATTGTGATAATGTTAATGTTTCAGTTAATAAAAACAGTTTACCTTAACATATACTCTCTCGCTTTCTGTCTCTCTCTCACTCTGTATGTCTCCATTTCTCCTAGTGAGAAGGACAGCCTGGAGAAGCAGCTGTCAGGACTGCAGCAGGAGGTGGACTCCCAGCATGCGGAGCTGGAGGTACAGAGGGCCTCGTCACTGGAGCTCCAGAGACAACGGGACCTCCTGAGGCAGCAGAGGGAGGATCTGGAGAGGCAGTTGGCACGCCAGCGCACAGAGGCCCAAAGAGGGTACAATATGAGCATGGAGAATGACCGTTACACAACGCACATCCCGTCACCCGTGATTGTTTTCAAGCTCCGTTTGTTTAGAAATTGGATCAGTAACACATGTCATTCTCCAGCCGGCAATGCACCCAGATGACATTTGGATGAAAATGTAAATGATTTACATTGCATTACTACACTCATGCAAGAGGGATACTTTTTTCCTCTTTGTAAGGTTTTCTTTTACTAAAAAAAATTTGATTAGCTGAGAATTGGAGCAGGACATGCGATCCAAGAAAAAAAATTAACTCCCTCAGAGTTCTGGCCTTTGGCACCGACCTTTCTCCATCTTTCAAAGTGCAGATGGATTACTCCTAAGCAGTTGTGTTTATATAAATAATCTGTGTATGTGAGACAAAGAAACAATGTACGAGGGTCATTTCTGTTATACTGTACATTTTGTGTCTCAGTGAAAGAAGTCTGGAGGAGCTTGAAGGGAAGCACTCTGATCTGCGCAAGGAACTTGTGACAGTAAAGGAATCTCTGAGTCAAATCACCCTGCGGAAAGAGGTGGTGGAAGATGACAAAGCAAGCCTGGCTCTGGCTCTCAATAAGGTAGATCCTGTTTTGTTTTTTTTATGCCGTGTAGTCTGATCTGTATCAGCTGGACTTGTAAATAAAGCAAATATTTTTAATCCCTCAAATATTTCTGATATACCTCACAGTTGGAATCCCAGTTTGCAGCACAAGAATTAGCCCTCACCAAATTGCAGAGCCAGAAGGCTGCTTTGAAAGACTCTCTTGCCAAAATGGCTGCCCTGAGTGAAGGTTTAGGTAATGACAAGGTCGAACTCAACCGTATTCTGTTACAGGTCAGTGGTCATGCGATTGTCATGTAATGCTACTGGAAGATACGAAAAGCTTCTGAAACTCTTGCAGCATTTTAGAAAAGTGAAATATATTGTTTTGGTTACAGATGGAAGGGGAGAAGGTGGAGCTTGGTGAACGTAGACGTGAAGCTGAGGTTGAGCGAGCAGCAGCCAGAGAGGAAACAGCACGGGTGCAAGAGGACATGATGAATCTACTCGCTGAGAAAAAAGCCCTGGAGAGCTCTCACAACCACCTCCAGGAGCTCTGCCAGAAGCTAGAGGAAGAACTGACTCTCCTACAAAAGGAGAACACTCAAACCCTGGAGCAGCACTCACAGGTCAGGGACCCCCAGCGATTCATACTTCATCCCCTACCACCTGGGAGAACAATGCTGATGTTATTAATAGCTTTCAGCAGGTTTAAGCACCTCATTATCACATTAAATTATTTTGGAGATTCAGGATACATCTGCCATTTTACTCATGGTCTTTCAAACCTTCAAATGGGACCTGGAGGAGAGTTTGGGACCCACGCTGCGTTTTATGAGTAATGTGGGACATAACAAGCTAGGGATCTTCATGAACAAATGTGAGCTGTAAGGGATACATAGATAGACATATAATATCCGGAGGGAGAGGGTGAAAGATCCAATAAATTAACACCTAAAGTGTTCCAATTTTTCCACAAGCAATCAAAATTTCCCTCTTTTGTGTCTCGGGAAATGGAAAGAATTCCTTCCAGTTTTATTATCTGTTCTAAATGTGAAACTTCAGGTTGATCCCTGCTATAATCTTACAAAGCTGTAAACAATTTGACAAATTCCATCCAAACATTTTTACATAACTTAAATAAATCAACAATGCATAAAACAAACCCTGGTGAGGCCATCATTGGACAAAGCTCATGTTTCATCCCTTTACTGGGCATCATAGGTGTAATGCATCCACTTCAGTATTTACCAAGAAAGGCTGAAAGACATCATATGCTAATATTTAGTTAGGTAATTTTGGTTTGCTCAAAAATCTAATTACTACAATTGCTGCTTTCCAACTTTCAATTGTGGTGAAAGATTATAAGTTTCAGGAGCCCATCATAAAGTGAATTAGTGCAAAACTTCAGCTAAGCTAAGCTTGTTTGATAGCATGTCCAACGCTGGCCATAAAGATGCCTGGGAAAACTGGACAACACAAAAACTGTATAAGTATTTTAGTGATCATATTATTATCAGATTAAGTTACATGTTACGATATAGTAATTTTTTAAATATTGTGCAAATCTTGTTCTTTGCATTTTTATACAAAATCCACTCTAAACTGCAGGAAGAAATTTACTGAAAAAGTGGTTTCCTAGAAATGCTTTGTCCAAGAAGAGATATATTTTTCATATGCAGGTTGAAATTAATCACCTTGCGTGGGATTTGTACATGGCCCCAGTTCATTATTTTTGGTGCTAGTTATAATGCCATAGCGATTTAATTGGTAATTTATAAAAAATGCAACCCCACTAATCATTCCTGCCTTGCTTCAGGCAGTGTAGTCATTATATCCGTTCCCATAGTTTTACTCCCACTTTCACAGTCAAATATGTATAGTTCAATATTAAGAAAACAAATGTGCCTGTGGCACAACAATTCACCTAACGGACTTGCAACACATGACTCAGATTACAAGCACTTGAAAGCTGTAATAGTTCCTCTTGCTACTCATGATCCACATGAAAAATCTGTGTCACACAGTGTTTAGGTTATGCATGTAAAATACAATAACAATGCGTCTGTGAGTGTGTGTGCTGCATTTTAAACACATCATATATAGTTTGTTACGCCTGCTCGGAGAACAACACAAATGCATGTCTTGATGGCATCTTTAATATGCGTATGTTGATCTCTAGCTCAGCAGACAAATGAAGAATGTGTCAGAGGAGCTGTGTGTGTGTCGGAAGGAGCTTGAGACGCAGACCACAACTCTACAGAGAGCTGCCCTTGACAGGGAGGAGCTGGCCAAGGACAAGGCTGCTGTGGCTGTCAAGCTAAACTCTGCTGAACGCAAAGCCTGTGAACTCACCCAGGAGCTGGTTGCACTTAGGTCTGAGTGTGCTTGTGTATGTTTGAGTGTGTTTGTGTGGTCTGACCAATATTATGTTTGGGACCAGCTTCAGACACAAGCAACATTCCCTTTTTTTCCACATAAGTGATTAAAAAAGTGATTTTATAATGAAAAATGACAGTGACTGTATGATTGAACTTTTGGCAATGTCTGAAAACATTAATAACCTTGATTTTAGCTGTTCAAAAGTAGTTGATCAATTTGGGATTGATAACGTCTACCTGTCAGTTTGCTTTTACTCCCGTTACAGTTTCACACTTTCTGTCATCATTGGGTAAGGGATGGGGTTGAAGCTATTAAAAATGAAGTCAATGAAGTGCTCTCAAAAATGACATAAGCAATCTTCACAATATGTTTGTGTGCCAGCAGGGGTGTGTAAGTCTGACAAACTGTTATATGCATTTAATTTGGTTTTGTTTTGTTTTTTGTTTTTTTCCCAAGTAACATTCTAGGCATGAGTTTCATGTAAAAGGAGTCTTTAAGTAATATGATTTGATTTTGAAAGTATGTTTGTGATGGATCATTGAATTTTATGACCTTGTGCACCTAATGGTTCAAAGGTCCTTTTCAGAACTCAAACCACTTTGCCAATGTGTTCCAGAACAGAGAAAGAGTCCCTGGAGACAGCTCTGTTTGAGAGCCAGGAGCTTGCCTCGTCTCTGGAGGCAGACTGCACCAGGATAGAGGGAGAGAGGCGCAGTCTTATTCTGGCTAACGAGGCCTTGACGCGTGAGTAGCCCCCTCCCACAGAGACCTCACTGTTCTCCGTGCCAAGCTCCCTGGCCATGAAGCCTTTCCAACAGCCCACAGGAGATCCATATTTCAGCTGTGAGCTCTGCAGCAGCTGGACGGTGGGATCACTAAAGCTGCTTTCTGAGCTGACCAGGGTCCCACCACTGCATATAAACACACATGGATCTAATAAGCAGTGTTAAGCTTATTGGATGGATATCTGATTAAGCATAAAATTCCAACTCCGTGATGAGTGTCTTCATCTAATATCTAATCTAATTAGTGCCTGGGGCACGGGTACCATTGTCTCTTAAGGTGATGTTACTCGGATGAGAGTGGATGCTGAACAGCAGTTTGCACAAGCCACACAAGAGAGGTGTAAATTAGAGGACAAGCTGGCCCAGATGGAGAGGAATGCCTTGCTGACCCTAAACAACAGAGAACAAATTCACAGGGAGCAGCTAGAAGCTGAACGTAGGGAGAAGGTACAGTATGGCTTACATGGTTATGTTGGCTCTGAGTAAATTATGTCAGATCCTACAGTTATCTTTGAACTCAGCAGGAGTGTCTGCTGTTTATGTGTGTTTGGTGGTTAACAGGAGCAGCAGTGTGCAGAGCTGATAGTTCAGAGGGAGCAGGCTGAGGAGCAGCTGCATAGGCAGAGTGAGGAGCTGCGTGTGCACAGCCAGACAAAGCTGCAGCAGGTGCAAGAGGAGCTGGCCAGGCTGCAGCAGGAGCACAACCAAAGCCGCCTAGAGGCAGAGAGTGAAAAGCAACAGGTGCCCATCACATTAGTTTGTTTTGTTCTTTATTTTTGTATATACTGCTGGGCCATGTCCATTAATAGCCACAAAGTCACAGAAAACCTTCTTTGTATAGCTTTCATAGCAAAATGACTACAATTGCGGTATATTCAAGCCCCCCGTGCCACCATGGCCAAATAAACTACTTTTCTGTGATATGCAGTATTAGAAGTGACCCTGAGCTTGCTATTGCTTAGGCATTGTCCCAGAAGGAGTCAGAGAAGGCTGCACTAACAGAGAAACTGGCAGCCCTGCAGCAGGACCTGGCCACTGCAGGCATGGAGGTGGAACGCATGAGGAGGGAGGCCCTTAGCAAACAGGAGCAGGACAAGGTAAAAATATGAGGTCACCTTGCCTTTGCCCATTTTTTACCCTTTACCACTGTTTGTGACCTAATTCAATCTGACTGATTTCATCTTTGTTGCCCAATGAAAATGCTGATGTTTTCCTTATTTTTATCAACAGAATTCCATGGCTGTCGTGCAATGTGAACTGCAGGAACTGCGAAATCAATTTGAAGAATCACTCAACTCCCATGACAATGCTAAGAAGACTCTGACTGAACAAGTTCAAGAGCTGAACCAACAGCGAGAACATGCACAGCAGGAGGTGAAGACCTTTAAAATCCTACTAGATTTACTCTTAACAAAGACCCTTCTTGTCTATTCAGTGGCACCATGTTTTAATGGATAAAAGATACGGAAACAGAGAAATATAAGGAAAAGCAGACTGCACAGGGCAGATGTCACCAGATGAATGGGGGAAAGTTTTTTCCAAGGTCAAAGAGACAGTTAGCAAAACTCCAGGCTTGTTTGACTTGGCATACAACAGAGGGTTGGGATATGCTTCCAGGGGGAGGGGGAGTTTGTACCAATTAGTACCAGTGTGAAGGGAGAGCCATTTACCATAGGCCTCTGTTGACACTGGCAGAGCCCACAGAGCTTTTCTAGCATCAGGGTCCCATCAGGTGCAGAATCCATAGAATCAAATCCTACATGTAGGAGTCCACACTTAGGACACTAGTCCCCATATCTTATAAACGACACAAAGTGACGCAAGTGTCACTGCTGTCGCACAACAGATGCAGTTGTCCTTTTCACGCCCAGTGCCCACGTTGTGTTATGCACTTGCACCCATTTGTTTGCCCATGGGGTAGTTGGTCTTAAAATGAGGCGTTTGTCGGCACATTACAATCATGGGGCAGCAGAACACGTTTGTGCTTTAAACCAGCTCAAACAATGTCTAAGTGCAAGTCTATTACTGTGTTGTGTTTTTGTACTATTTAATGAGCACAGTATTCAGATGTGCCTTGCGGGTTCACAACGTGCGTGCGCTCTATGGCGAGCTTCTGTTTTCCCCTGATGTCTCCTGACATCATTGTACCACTAATAGCACTGTGTGAGTTCTGGCGATGCCAGAAGACTTGGAAACATTTGCTGCCACCTCGTCCTACGCCTGCTTAGATGTAACTTCAGTGTTTTATGGGCTTCGCCATGCCTTGATTTAAACCTCTTGTCTCCTTGGAGAAAGGGTTTGTTTATCTGTGTGGGACTTTCTGGTTTGAATAAAAAAGCAAAGATGAAGATCATCCTGTCTTCAGTCTGTCTCCTTCATCTTGTCAATGTATATTGAATGGGGTTGTGTGGAGTCAGAGCAGAAGAGTTCTGAGGTTTGGAGAGCCCTCCCTGTCGTATATCAAGTCAGGCTTCAGCAAGAGTCATATTTGGCTGCCACGCCTGATCATTCCCATGTTTGATTATTTTCCCTAATCCCATCTCAGAATTCTCATGTCAGACTGTGACAAAGCAGGAGTGAGAACATGTGACAGAGAGCCTGAGAGAATGAAAGGGGAAGGAGGCAGTGAAAAAAGAGGGGGAGAAGCATACGGCCCCTGGTACCATAAGATAAAATCGTAGCATGCGTTAACCCCTTGTGTAAATAAGCCGATCAGTTGTGTTTATTTTCTCCCCTGCAGCAGAGAGAGGCTGGCTCCGCTGGGACTCCAGGTCCCCCTCTCTCATCCACATAACACAACACTGCAGCCCTCCTTCTCTGCCCTTCTCCTCCTCTCTCCACCAAAAGATCAGATAAAATAAAGCATAATTGGCCAGATCAGCACTGGCTTGTTTTTTTTCTCACATTAGAGTTTATGAGAAGGAACCATCTTGTGTGGCCTCTGAACATAACACTCCCTCTCCTCCTCATCCTTCTCCTCATCCTCCCCCTTCCTCTCCTCCCACTACCCCTGGGGCTGCTGTTTATCATTTTGCCTGCTGTGGATTCTTTACACTGCGAGCTGCAGCAAGGAGATGGGGAGAGACCGCACCTGGCTACAGGCCCAACTGGCTCTTATCCACAGGCTGATAAGCTCTGTCCTCCCTTCTTCTCTCACTACACACAACATGTTGCCATAAAACAGAATATAGGCCATACAGTATGTGGAGGTTCTGCATATAGCACATAGAAATATTGAGGTTGAGCTTTCAAACATTGAAGCTCAAACATCAGATCTAAGAACTGTCTCAAATTCCATATTATTTTGAAAGCTTTTCCCTGTTTCTGTTTTGTGCATGAGGTCCCCTGTAGGTAAAAGAATAAAAGAGCTTTTGATTAATTATGACAATGTCATGAAATATGAATGCGTTGAGTATTTTTGTTTTTTAGCACAAACTTAAGTAATTTAGCACTAACATGTTTCAAATACACCTGATTTTTTTTTTTATTGTCAAGATTAGATTATTTCCAGGTGAAGCCAACGATAGGCTTTCTCATATCTAGTGTGTCACAATCGAGTTCAGATTTAATTGGCTTTATTTTGGATGTCAAGGTAGAGACCCTGCGTCGCCAGCTGTTAGGAGCAGAAGATGGACTTACTATAGTACGGAAGGAGCTGACTGAAGCTCACAGAGAGCTCCAGGAGTGTGCCCAGGAGAGAGACACACAACGAAAAGATGTCCTGGAACTCAGAAGGCTCCTGGGTGATGAGACCAGAGAGAAAGAAGCCATCCAAGCATCTAACAAGGAGCTAAGGGCTTCCATCAAGAGGGCAGAGAGTGACAACAGCAGGTATGGCTGGCACCCAGGATTTCAGATATCCCGTGTGATGTTATGATAGCCTAGTGCCAATGGGTTGTTTTGATGGTTTTCATTACATTAATTTCAAACATGACTAGTTTGAGACGAGCTGTGGAGGAGAGGGAGCAGAAAATATCTGTCGTTGAGGAATGCAAGAACTCAATACACCAAGAGGTAACAATTCTACGGAACAACATGCGAGAACTGGAGAGGTCTCGTCTGCAGGCCCGTAGGGAACTACAAGAGCTGCGCAGACAGGTGATGACATATTGAAGTTACTGGTTTCCATCTGATTTATTTTGAATAAAAATTACATTTATGTTTAATGTCAATGTGAGCAGGTAAAAGTCCTGAAAGGTGAGAACAACCAGCAGAGTCAGGACCTGCGAGAATTGCATGCACGGGTTTCTCAGGAGGAGCAGAAAGCGGAAGAAGCACGTTGTGAAGCGTTCACTCTGAAGCAGAGAATTTTGGAGTGTGAGGCCGGCAGAGAAGCAGCCCTGAATGAGGTATAGGCCTCAATCTTTGCATACAAGATATAATGCATATATACATGAAGAATACACAAAGACCCATAAAACATTTTTTTTATTTAACTGAACAACATGATGAGATGACTTAAAAGGGCAAATGTCAAACTTTTCTTCTGAGTGCGTAATCTTAGCACAGTGAGATGCAGGGCACAAAGGGGTAGTCTTTATGTTCCCAATTAATAGGAATGTTTAAGACAAATATAAATTGAACCACGGTGTCACCTGCCATTCCTTTTAAAATCCATGCATGTTTGAACATGGTTCATTGCTATTTAGATTTCGGAGACTAGACTTGGCATAACAGGGCAGACAAATTCTCTGCTCTGCTTATCACTTTGGACAGACTTTTTCAGCATAAGCATATTTCCAACATTCTTCTTGTTAATTTATCTGGTATAAACACACAGAGAAATTTAAATATGAATGGGATAAATATCCATTGTCTGGCTCATTTGGGCTTGTATATTTGTAAAAGGATAACCAGTTCTACCTATTTCTACAGGTTAATGTTGTGCAACATCGTATGGAGGAACTGGAAACATCAGAACACCACAACCGAGAGCTGTTCCAGGAAAAAGAGGCTTGTCTACAGCAAAGTGAGCAGAGGCACACAGAAATCACTGATCAGCTGGCGAGAGCTTTAGAGGGTGCTAAAGTTCAGATCAGGGATCTCACCATGAGGGCCATCCTTGCCGAGGGGAAGGCACAGAGTCTGGTGGACAAGCTGGGCCTGGGTGATTCTGTACGGCGCGACCTGGAGCTCAAGTTGGCTGGGTTGTATTCAATTCTGCGCCGAACTGTTGGAATTGGTCGTACTGGACTCTCACGCACCCCTGGGTCTCGAAAACGCTGTCCATCTCCCCGGAGAAATCATTTGCAAGTGAGAGGTATGGTCATGCACTTAAAGACTTTGTAGAGTGTAACCGTGTTATTAACTGTATCCTCTCTATGGTAGTACAGTAATGAGTTTGGTCTCTGTGTAGGGGGTGACAGTGTGGCAGATGGATCTGTGCCTTCCTTGTCTCATGGAAAAGATGAAGAGTTGGATGTAGACACAGTTCACACAGCCCTCCGCGAATTCCAGCAGGAACTCAAGGACACACAAAGGGCCAGGGTATATAGTTTAAGAACAGCACCATTCATTCACTCCTTGAATAGGTTCTCAATAAGTTTGATTCTTTAACCTTATATGAGATTATGACTGTAATTTACTGGTTAAATGACTTATTAGGCCTTTAAGCAGCACCTGCTTTTAGCAGCTTAATCATCAATCTTTGAATCTCGCAATGGAAGTGCTTACCCAAGTCTTTGCACTTCCTGTAGGATGAAGCCATGACTCAGGTCGTCAGCCTAAGAAGTCAGGTGAAAGAGCTGCAAAGCGGCCAGAATAAACCAGCTACCCAGCTGCTGACACTACAGAAGGCATTGAAGGACTCAGAGGAGGGTGAGGCATCCAATGAATTCTGTAAACATAAAGAAGTCATTATGTTATGTCCAGAGAAACAACACACACATTTACTTCTTTTAGGCAAACGAGAGATGGCCGAACGACTTCAAAGGGCGCAGACTTCTCTTACGCTTCAGGAAGAAGCAACCCAGCGTGCAGGCAGAGAAAGGAGAAGCCTTGAGGAGGTTGTGAAGCAACTCAGGAGTAGAATCCAAGTTGCAGAGACTGAGTCCAGGGCATTGCAAGTATGTTAAAAGTGCAAGAAAAAACACACAAACGTATGATCAATATCATCGATCAAATTGACAGCGTGTCATACTAATTCTTCCATAGGAGAAGTTGGAGCATTTTCAGGCCTTAGAATCTAATGCAGAGGCAGAACAAAGGAAGTTTAAAGAGTCTCTTGATGCAGCAGAGAAGAAGGTGAGCCATCTGCAGGTCTCTAATCTTACCCTTGAGGGTGAGCTTCAACGAGCCAAGCTAAGGGCCGCAGAACTGGATGCAGAGGCGGGGGCATTGCGAGAGAGACTGACCGAGGTGAGGCGGGAGCTGAGCGATTGTGAGGACCGATGTGCCGTGCTTAGGGTCAGTGAGGAGAAGCTTACCACGTCACTGGCACGATCTGAGCAGCATGACAGCCAGCTGAGAGAGGAGCTCCATAAGTTGTCAACCTCTCTGGATAATAACAGAAGCAGCGCTGGAGTCCTTCAGGAGCAGATAGCACAGCTACAGAGGGCTGTGACTGTTAGTGAGCAGGATCGAAGGCTGCTGCAGGTACCGCCTGTCACTTAATTACAGTCACTACAAGATGTGTTAACAAAATGAATAGGTGGAGGGTACAGGAACATGCTGCAGGCGAAACCTGAATAATAATATTTATACAGTTCCGTTACACTGTTAAACAATTTGTGTAATTTTAATTTGTAAGTCTCCTCAAACGCCTAAGGAGGTTTACATCAAACTTCAAAATGAAATGAATAGCTGTGCCTCCATTACTGTGCTTTGATTTACAGACCGGTTAAGTTACCATCTCAGATACACTTTTTTAAAATGTACCTTTGGTGCTGTGGTTTTCCTGAACAACCTCAAAGACCGTGCAATAAAATACTCAGGCAAGCTCATTAATTCTCCTAGTGCTTCTCAGGAGAGCTTTACAGTTAGTTAGTTTGGAACTGCACTTTTATAGATATTGTGCAAACAAAAACATGACATGCTTGGTATAAATCTCTTATATTGCTCAGCCCCTGTCAGCTGATTACAGTAAAACAAAATTAAATAATCAGAGCTTTAGCCTTTAGCTTATTTAGTGCAAATATGTGTTTTAATACAATTGACAGCCTAACATATGTTAGAATTTGTGCTCCTATAGGAACAATTGGATAAAGCACGAGATGCCCTTTCAGAGAGTAAGAGGCTGAACCACAGTCTAACAGAGCGAACACAGAGCCTTCAAAGAGCACAGGAGGACTTAGAGTTTAATAACTCTGAACTGGAAAAACGCAACAGGACACTGAAGGATGTGAGTCCCACTGAAGTAATAGTGCGTATACACAGCATAAAGTTCAAAATCTTCATTAGGATGAATGATTTGAATGATTGTCTTTGCCCTAGACCCTGAAGCAGCAGCAGGAGGCTGAACAACAAGCCCAGGGGAGCTCTGAGCAGCTGCAGAGAGAGAAAAATGAACTCTACAGCAAGGTGGCTGATCTCCAGAGCTCTTTACATAAACTACAGAGTGAGAGAGCAGAGGTGGAGAGAGTGCTGGCACGTGTGGGTAAAGACAAGTCTTCGCTCAGAAAGACACTGGAGAAGGTGAGTTGTCTGCGTGCAAATATTACTCATACATCCTGTTCACCCACTTTGAAGACAGCAGTGTTTCTGATTAAGACATAATGGAGAATTTATGGCTCCAGGTACTGGTTATGTTCTCTTTGATAATGAGCATATCCCCATTTGTCCATACACTGCAAGCAAGTACTGTATAATTACTTATTCACATTGTGAGGATGCAGGGATGAATGGTTTTTCCACGTATTCATTTTTTCTGTCACATATCCCGTAAGTTTATCTAAAAATGACGGAAAAATATAGACGGACTGTGGGAACCACCAGGCTGTATTCTAGGTGTCTGCTACATGCGTTAAAGAAAAAGCATGTGAGTGAAGAACAGTCGTGGAAAAGCTGTTCACATTATGTCACGGTCATGATGTTGTCAGGTGGAGATGGAGAGACTGAGGAAGGAGGAGGAGGCAACACTGACCACCCGACAGAAGGAGCAGCTGGGGACAACACTCCGCTCCCTGGAGCAGGAGCTGGTTGAAAAGAAGCTTGAGGTGCAGACTCTGCAGGTAAGAGGCAATGTGGTGTACAATTATGTTCTTAATAAAAGGCTCTTTCTCTGTCATCACTGTTTTATTTATTGGACCTCTCAACTAAATCCACTATCCTATCTGTTCCACCTCAAAACAGGGCTACAAGTAGGAGACATGCATTGTTAGCATCCTCTCTGATCTCTGCTGTGCAGTGCTGGAAATTGATATGCCCTAAAATATGTAAAAGAAATATGTGAACTTTCTGTAGGCCCAAATCTCCCAGTTGGAGCACACTAATGCACAGCGCCTCCTGGAGGTGACAGCCCGCCATCGTCAGGAGATGGATTTGGAGACAGATCGTCTGAGAGACACTCAGCTTCAAGCGGAGCAGGCGTTGGAGACCAGGGAGAAGGCTCATCGACAGAGGGTCAAATGCCTGGAAGAACAGGTCGGACAATTCTGTGCATTTGTACTCTTTTTCTTGTAATTTTTTCTTGTATGTTTATGTGAAAGTCTCTGTGTTCATTTGCCCATATTCCAACATTAACTTTCTTCTTCCTCAGCTGCTGACTTTGAAGGAGCAGCTAGATCAGGAAACAAGAAGACGGCAAGCATATTTCAGTCAGATGCTGAAACCCGGTGTGTAGGCAGAGACCGTTTAGTGAAGTATGTAGCACCTCTGGCCTCCACTTTCACTGTTTTTCTGGCAGCTTCCCAACAACAGTATGTTACAAGCAACATCGACATTTGGAAGCACATGCACACACAAACACTCTGCAGGACTTGCTCCCATCCATGCCATATGTGCACACAGGATTACATTAATCTGCAGGAAAACTCAACAACAACAAACAATGAGTCTTTTGTTTATAAGTGGGCTGGATGTGCCAAATTGTTTTAAGGATTTCCTGTCCCTCGCTGAAGTTGGTGGTTCTTACTGTCAATTTCTCAGGACACAATGTGTTGAAAGATTTCCTTGATTGGTGCTATATTCTCCTCTTATCGATTTATGTTTATTTATTGTATATTGATCATATAGTAATTATGTCACAATCACAATTTGTTTGCCCAAATTAAAACACAAATTAATTAAAAATCCTAATGTTCAAAGAGTAAGGAGTTTGTAGATGAAATTTGCATTTCATGATCATCTGATCTTCTGATTTTTACAGACACATCGTTTTTGTTTTTACATATTATATTTTCCCCAATCAACACTATTGTATGCACAGGTTATGATTGTTTTTAATAAATTGGTGCACAGAAGGACAGGCAAAGTAGTGTTATTTTTTTGTCAACATGATGAATTCAATATATTCTCACAACACTGTTATGGAAAAGTTTTCTGGGACCTTTTTGAATGACTTCACTCCCCTTTCATGTCATGTGTGCTCTAGAGTTTGGTTCACACCATTAAAAGCCTTTGTGTATTTAGTGTTGTGGGTGAGAGACTGACCTTCGCTCTCTGTTGCCAGAGCAGACTTAAGTGTTTTTGTTTAAAGACCATTACAGACTCCAAACTCTGCGAAGATCATCGTCGCTTAAAGCTTTTACTGGCAATTATTCCATTATCCTTGACAACCCTAAAATCCTAGAAACCACAAATATCTTTGTTTGTGTGTATTCACCCAGGCTATTTCTTTCATTGCAGTTCTTTAACTCTCACCGTACTTAAAGTGATGCATTTTGACAACAGTGTGCATGTGTGTCCTCTGACTGTGTGTGTAACATGCTCTCATGTGCCTTGTTAAGTGTTCATAGTAGGAGTTTCATGGAGAGGGGAAAATCTTGTCAGAGGTTCTTTAAAGCAGCCCTTTGATTATCATAGATCCGCCCAGTGGTTATCCAGTTACCAGCCTCCTTTCTGCTATTGGCTGGAAGGAGCTAATTATGCAAGGTAGTGAATCCCTGTGGGGGAGGTGGGGCCAAAAGTGAAAGAACTCCTTTGGCAGGCAGAATAGAGCTTTTATTGAGGATATTTCGAAGCTGACCATCAGGGACCAAAACGCTGGATTGTTTTTAAAAAAAAAAAAATCTCAGCTGAATTACGCTGCTCCCCCTCTTTGAATCTTTCCATCATTTCAGTTCTGTGAGACAGAGTGCAGCTCATGCAGTACCCAGCAGCAAGCAGAATGCTAGGAATCTACTGTATTCCCCTGTCTCACACAAGAAGCCCAGTTAACTACTAAAGGACAAGAGAAGAGCGAGGCAGAGGAAGAGAGCAGTCAGAGCAGGAGTCTGTGGTTGAGAGGTGGAACGTACGGTCTTGTCCTGTTCTGCTCTGCTCTGTTGCCTCAGGTGTGTGCTCCTCCCTCCCTCGTGTGGTGCCTGCTGTCAGCTCCATCCCTGGGTGGCTGAGGCCATGGTGTTGGTGCTGAATGCCCTGCTGCCCTGCTTCTGCACCCTGCTCTCCCTGGACTTGTTGCCTGGGGTTGAACCTGCTGTCCCCCTGAAGGACTTCTACCCCTTTGGCCAGGACAAGGGGGATTACCAAACCATTTCCCAGGACGACGGAGGCTCCGGGCTCGTGGAGATCTCTGTTGCTTTCCCTTTCTTTGGAGACAGGCACACAGGACTCTATGTAAGTACAGAGCAAACAGCTGTTGCAAAGGAATGTAGTCATTCGCATGTGACCGGGCTCTTTAAATGCTGTTGTTTATATTGATGTGTGTCTCTGTGTGTTTATATGTTTGTGTCTCGACGTGTCAGTGAGTATGTGTGTGCATGAACTTGACACTTGGCAACCTAAACTGACACGCGTGGATTGTCTTAGACTCTCATTTATATGAAATTTGGCAAAGAGCCAGTAACTACAATACCCAGCCCTTTGGGAGTTTATATGTTTATGTGTGCTCGCATGCTCTTGTGCGTAACTTCATTTGTACAATATCACAGTTTCACCCCAAGGGTGGGATCATAATCTTCCATGACATTCTCTTCACTTTACATCTGCTCCTCTTGCACGCTGAAGCCTCTCAAGTGCACAGAGAGAGAATGTGATAGAAACTGTTAGCACAACATCGGCGAGTCTACAAAGAGCCGTTAAAGGAAGTGACAGTTTGTGTTCTTACTGCTGTAGTGCAGCATCTGTGAGCAGTTCTTTTTAAGGAAAAGGGGAAAATATGCGCACTGAATAGAGAAACGGTGCACATGGGAGGAAGCTGCACGGTTTGACAAGGATTTTCGCACACCACAGCGAAACACACTTTGATCTGCCTTTGTCAAGTATTGGGTTCAGTTCCAGCACATGGAAAGGCAGAACTTCTTTAAATCAACACCACCTGTTGTGGTTATGTATCCGCGTTCGCTCGCTGAATCCCCCCCCCCCTTCTCACTCTGAGTCCCGCCTGCCTTCAGACCATGGCAGGGGAGGCTGAGGTACCATGGCAACAAAGGGCAAGGTCAAAGGTCATCTTTCTAATATAAGCACCTACACCAAGGGAGTGTGTTCAGCATCCCAGAGAAGAAATATTAAACGCTCACATGTATTGCCCAAACAGTGACACACACACACACACGCACACTTTCTGCACATTAAAATGCACATTGGTGATAATTGCAGTAACTCGAGCTTCTGTGTATCACAACTGTGGGCACACTCAGTTCTTTTGTGTTTGTTGGTTTGGGTTTTGTGGTGAATTCCAGTGATTATATTATCCTGTAATAACAAAGAGAGACACAAAATACAAACTAGGCAAGATAAGACAAGTTAAAAGTTGCCGGGCGTGCTGGTCTAAAATGAAATTATCATACGATAGATAAAATCTTAGTGATCTACATTTTGAAATGTGCTGTCTAAGTTGTGATGTGATATACAGCAGTTAAGTCTGCATCTCATTGGACTGTAATTCTGTAGTCACGCAAGACATAACAGATTGTGGCAGGCACTTGAAATTACAGTCACGCTCATTTTAAATGCTTCACCTGAATCTATTAAACACCAACTGTAAACTATCCAAGCCACATGGTGATCTTTGCCACCTAAGAGCTGCTTTGAACAGGTAATAGTTCAGTGTGTACTGAGGGGCAAATTCACATGAATATTTTCTCCCATTTAATTCCAAGCCTGTGGGCTCTTGCCACATGGAAGCTGTAGAAGCAAACAGATTTTAGATGCTTCTTGGGTGCTGTCTTGTTTTATTATCATAACTGATTCAGTGTTGTAATCCTTGTGCTTGAAAGCATTTTCTTGAAACCTCTCACAGAAGCTAACATTATACTCTGTAGCAACACTTAACTTTGACATCTTCTTATTTTTAGCTGCTGTGATTAACAAAGTCAGATCTTTTTTGATAGCAGGATGGGAGAACTGCCACAACCAAGCCACGCTTAGCTTTGGCCCCTAACATCCTGTCAACAAACCCTGATATCCCTTTACTAACGTGACCCCCCTGCCACAGTCCCACTCCTGTCCCTACCACTTGCCCATGGTAACCAGGCCGTCCTGTTGTTATTATGTGTTGTGTCTGGGAGTTTTTACATGTTGCTGGGATCTTTACTCCTACCTCCCCTCCTCCAGGTCCCCCTCCTCCAAAGCTTTAGATAACATGGCAGGGGTCTTCCCCCAGGAACCGTTCTCCTGTTTTATCTGAGAGATGACCAATCGCTTTAACAGAACACAGATGTATCTGCAAAGTGTCTGAAGGGCTTCCAAACAATGCAGTTCTCGTATTAACCCCTCTCACGGATGTCCAGTGTGAAAGACATGAAGTTGGACATTCAATGTCAGAGAGGAAAGGACACAAGTTATAAAGCAGATGTGATCAAAGAGGTCTACTGTTTATTGATCAACTCTCCCTCAGGCTTTATTAGGCATGGGTGTATCTTTACTCTTCACTGTCTAACATACGGCAAATGTATAGTTTGTAGTATAATGCATAGTTACTTCAGGTTACACATCTGCTAGAGTTTATCTGTTCTTCTGAAAAAATTCTAATTTACAGCTCATTCACTCAGTTTCACACACCACTATGGTATGCATGGCTCAAATATGTGTACATTGACTTTATTGACTTTTGTACTGTGTCTACTTGCATATTCCTCATATACATCCAGTCCATCCAGTACAGACAAGATATCTGCACTATGTATCTTTCCAGTTAGCCTGAAAATTGACTAACATGTCTAACATGACATTTGAATAAATTATCTTGTAAAAACATTTTGGAATTCAAAATCTTTTATCTGTTTAGCTGAAATGTTGGTTTAGTTATTAAAAGAGGATGGATGTGGGATGTGCTGTACCTTCAAATTTCTTTTGTGGGCATTACACATTGTTCCACATATGGTTTTGATAGAGATATTGTGCTTTAAAATGGCAGAATCTTAACCCATTTTCACTCAGTGTACACAGCAGTGGTCAAGTATCGGGGGCTGGAAGTGGGATAATGTGTTTTTTGGACGGTAAACCATTGCAACATTTTCACAACAGACCCCTAAATGAAAATAAGAACATGGAAATCTGTGTAATATGTCACCTTGTCTAAACTCCGGAGATACAGGTGAGCTGGGATTACAGGCCAAGTGCACAGTACGTACTGCAGACGCTTCCTCCAGTCTCATCAAATAATTGGACGAGGTAACTGTGAAACTTCCTTTTTGACAAGCAAAGGCTAATGTTTTCTTGAGCTGATCCATGGCCACCTTTTTCATTTAGAGGTTTGCTTTGGCTTGACTTAAGCTAGATGAAAGTTTATTTTAGTCCATAAATTACTCTGCTCTAAAGAAAACCACCCAAGCAAAACCCTGGATATATCCGGCAAAGAATTCCCAAAAACTAACAAGCGTCTTGTAGAGTGAAGTGGCACCACTGAGAGAGAAAGCGAGAGCGAGAGATGCTGCTTCCATGATTGATTGATATGCTTTTGTTGAGGGTTAGACTTTGGTCACATTACAGTATCTCATAAGGCAGCTCTAAACCCCCTCACTCTCTCACACTGTACGTGTGATCTCCACTGGGTAACTCTAATGGCTCTACTCTTTGATTGGAAGAAAAGTGTGTGATGATATGATGCAAAGAATAAAGCGCCAAGTTCTGTCATGCAGGAATTGTATAAAAATTCCTTTCAGGGTCATTTCCATGTCAACGTATCCCTTGTAAAAGACCCTCAAGCAGGAAGAAATTCACTTGTTTGAACAGTTCCAGATGTCACGAGAGATTGGATTAGGTGATTAAACATATTCCACCATTGGAATATAAACTGTTTAATGTTCAGCATGATTTCCTACACTAATTTTGCTGTAACATGGGTAACTTCCAGACCACTTCCACCACAGGTTTCTCATTAGCAGCCATGAGGGAGTGGGAAGTTAGTGCTCTATGTGCATCTTTCAATTCATCCTGCCGCGTGCCCTCTCTTGTTTTCCTCGTAGTATCAGATGGCGCTCTGGTTGACCCCTGGGCATCATCAACTTTTTCCTTACATTGGCCATGTTCTCACCACATCACGCTGAAGCAGAGGGGAAGACTGTGGTCGGGCAATTAACTGAACCACCGTGCTGGGCCAAACACAACTTCCTCTGCTGTTTTTACAGCAAAGTCTTCCAAATTATGGCTTTCATACATGCAGGGAGTAAAAGCCTAACCTTCTGATGTTGCTTTGACACCATCACGAGCCACTCGCCCTGACTGCTAAGAGGTTAAATTCACGCCAGCAATAGAAAGAGGATAGTCAGCTACAATCTACAATCTCTACAGTCGAGCATAAATCTTTTTATGGTCATTCAATCACTGTTTGGATATTCAAAGTTTAGCTCAGTGGATGGCTGATTTCAATGCTGCCTGACTTGTTCGGCCATTCAACTCACAGACCTTGTTATTATTCATTTTTAGAGTCAAAATTTCTACCGTTCTACATCTCCATATGCTCAAATTTGCTCTGACTGAGAACTTCATACTTTCAAATCTGAAACGAACTAACAGGAAATATGGATATTCATATTTGAACGGTAATCTTTTCAAAAGTTGATATTTTTTCATTCCACGTTGCACTGCTGACTGTGCATTTCTCACAGGGGAGATATGTGGACAAGCGTAGGATGGATTCATTTATTTGGTTACTATGACATTGGCAGATATCTGAGGATTTAAAGAGTGTGCGTTTCCTTCCTGAATGATGACTTTGCAGTAGCGTGAGCAGTCAAAGTCTTTTTTTTCTCTGCTGCTCTGTCATTTGATAGAATAAAGCTAACGTCTGTGTGCCATGTGGGAAGAGCAAACATCCGTTATGGGAGCGTTCACTGCCCCGTGATTCTGTTTGCCCTGTAAGGTCAGAATTCTCAGTTTTTCCACCTTCTCCAGTCCCTCCAGTCTAACCTGACGTAATGCAGCTGCCAAAAATCTACCGGAGTAGTCTATGATGCGTTAAACAAAACAAGAAATACATGAATGCATAATTAATATCCGTTAACGTCCATCCCCCCACAGGTTAACAACAATGGCCTCGTGTCTTTCCTGAGGGAGGTGTCTCAGTTCACGCCTGTCGCATTTCCAATCGCTGGAGACAGGAGGGTCGTGGCACCATTCTGGGCAGATGTGGACAACCGCCGTGCAGGGAAAGTGTTCTACAGAGAGACAAAGGAACCTTCCATCCTGAGGAGAGCGTCAGCTGATGTCAGGGCTTACTTTTCAGATTTCCCCAACTTCAACGCAACATGGCTCCTCATCTCTACATGGCACAAAGTTACCTTCTTTGGAGGCAACTCCCTCACACCGGTACAAACTAGCACACACACAGCTAGACTCTTGCCATGTATTATTGTTGTAACAGCTGTGAAACATCTGGAAAGCACTAGTTATTCTTTCTTTAATTAAACGATAAGTGTCTTTACAGTTAAGATAACCTCAAGGTCTCGGGTTGTGAAATAAACTTGTTGTCGACTCTGGGAATATGTTGAGCTTTGCTCTAGGAGGCCGCAGTGTGTGTAAATTGTCCAATCTGTAATCTTTTAAGGTAAATAATCTGTCAGCTACATGCATTGTTTCCAAATGTCATGGAAAGCAGACTTGGTTAACGAAGCATGTTCCTTTGTGTGCAGGTAAATACTTTCCAAGTGGTGCTCATCACAGATGGAGCGCTTTCCTTCACTATATTCCAGTACAATAACATCACGTGGACCACAGGCATGCATGCTAGCAGTGGAGGAGACCTGTCTGGGCTGGGAGGGATTGCAGCGCAGGTAAGATCGCATGGTTATTTGCTTACATATTCTCGGCCCTTACGTATGTTCAAACTGTGAGTCAGTAATCCATGGTGATCCCTGCCTCCTCGTTACTCTCTTCCTAGGCAGGTTTCAATGCCGGTGATGGCAAGCGCTATTTCAACATCCCCGGTTCTCGCACTGCGGATGTGGTGGAGGTGGAGGGAACCACCAATGTGGGCTACCCTGGCAGATGGGTTTTCCGCATAGATGATGCAAATGTGGAAGTGGGTGGTTGCAATAACTCTGGTGAGCTGTGCATCCGTGAAATTCCGGTCTGGGCACGGTAATTTGTAGGATTGCTGTGACATTCTACTCTTTCCACAGCATCGGTTTGCCCACACCTGCGACCTTGCCTGAATGGAGGTCAATGCATCGATGACTGTATTACAGGCAATCCCTCCTTCACTTGTTCCTGCTTGGCTGGCTTTACTGGCCGTAGATGCCAGATCGGTGAGTTATTGTTGACACCACTTCCTGCTCTGTTTTACTTGAGACGCTGCACACTCTGAATAAATCCATCTTGGCCACCCAGCTGAGATGAGCCAGGAAAAAATAACATCTGCTCGCAAAAACTGGATTTCACCTGACTTTCCAAGGGACAACCGGATATTTCCTTTAAAAACAATCATTGTAATACCTGTATTAGGTGCTCATTAATCTGTTGCAATTTCCTCAGTCATTACCATCCTTACTAACGTTATACTTTAGCCAGATTTTATGTTATACTAGCTCCTTTGTATTTCTTCCTGTCGCTGTAGATGTCAACGAGTGTGCCTCATTTCCTTGCCAGAATGGAGGAACTTGTAAAGACCAGATTAATGGTTTCCTCTGTCAGTGTCCACCTGGATACACTGGGACTCAGTGTGAAACAGGTACTGTAGACAAGTCACCTCATTGACTTTACTCTATTTATCATGACGTGATTCATTTCATCCTTAAAGCATATTCATTTCAGCGTTAAATTTTCTCCCTGGCTGTTCTTTTGGACCACAATTTACAGAAGACAATATGAAATACAGCAGTATAAATTATAAATGCCCAAAAGACCAGATTATGTAAAAATACAGTGCAGGCTACAAATAAGTCTCTTCAACAATCTCTCACATGATGCCAATAACTACAACTACTCTAAAAATACTCACAGGATTCCCCTATCAACCAATGAGTCACCTGATAATTTCCCAATCACTGCTCATAACAAAAATAACAACAAATGATCCGAAACGAGGTTGTCAAAATGGTCTGATAATTTAAAAGAAGTCATGACTGGCTATTGTTAACTGATTTAAAACGTATTTAAGAATAATGCGCTCCATGGCCTTAGCCTTTCTGGAGCTTCTGTTTGTTCCTCTTCCCACAGTCGGACCTGTGGAGATGTATCAAACCTGGTCTAATACCTTTCACAGCCAGCAGCACATACTTGCAGAGTGAGGGGAGCACTGTGGCGGATATATTAATCAGCTGAGTAAATATTCCATGAGCGTCTCTCTCTCTCTCTCTCTCTCGCTCTCTCTCTCTTTCTTTCTGTTTGTGTGTGTTGCAGACATTGACGAGTGCAAAGACAGACCCTGCCTTAACAACGCGCTGTGTGTCCAAGGTGTGGATAGTTTCACCTGTGTTTGTGAATCTGGTTACACTGGTGTCCTGTGTGAAACAGGTGAGCGGGGTTTTTCAGGGTCTTGGGAAAAGTAGGCATCCCCATCCTTAGGAAAAAATTTCTACTGCTTTCTACATCAAACTCAGTCCTCTGGCAGATGTTTCTGTCCAAAGAGTTTCCCAGTCCCAAGTCGAAGTTATGGTTGAGTTGATTTTGAGTTGAGTTGAACAACTTTTTTTTCCCTTTTTTTTCTTGGATCATACAGTACAATGTAGCAATAAAGCACAGTGCGAAAGTTCACTGAAGTTAGGTTTGGTTCCAAAAAGATGTTTTCTAATATAGCTCCTCTTGTGATTGATTGTTGAAGAAACTTGAGCCCACAAGGGAATTAAATGATCTGTCCCTGAGCAGCTTGTGAATCGTTGTTTCTACAAGAGACTGGATTATTCTTAACACCAGAATGAAACTTTATGCTTGTATAAGGAAAGTTCAGTGCTCTTAATCCATACCGGTTTTAAACAACAACCGACAAAATCTCAACGTGAAGCTGAATCTATCACATTTATCATTTCTCAGGGAATATTTCCTCTGATCCTATCTAATATTTTTCTTCATTTGTATCTTCCAGACATAAATGAATGCGAATCACAGCCCTGTCTGAATGGAGGATCTTGCATTGATGAGGTGACCAACTTCACCTGTGTTTGTCCCTCTACCTTCACGGGAACACTCTGTGAGACAGGTGACATCATCAGCTTGGTCTGAATTCTGCCTGTGGAAGTACAGAAGCATATTGTGAAAAATGGCTCTTGGTTGAAAATATTTTGATAGCCTTCAAGTTTTTTTCTCTTTGGCTTGTTGTAATATACATTTTGCCAACAGGGACAAGCACAAATGGAAAACTAACTTATCATTCCGGTAGCAAAATGAGTACTTGTGGCTTAGACGTTTGTTTCATTGATTTGGTATATTGGTTGAAAGGTTTTGTGGCATCTCCAGTATTCACAGGCTCAGTTATTGATGTGGTTCTCCATGGCAGTGCTCATGTCTGGGACGTTTTATACTGTTTCCTGTGTCGCTCTCTCTTTTGCCCAAATTTTGTGTAATGCCCTTTCTTGCCTTCCTCTTACAGAGTTGATGGAGTTTCAAGTCAATTCCACTGAGGCAGAAAACCAAACAGGTAAAAAAGCAAGTACAGTTCCAGTGAGAGCGTTGCCAGAATGCACCAAATCCACAATCTTTCATCTTTTTCCACCTACAGTGCTCTGTGAAGAGGAAGACTGCAAGAAGCACCAAATTTGTGAATACACCAGCTCTGGAATCTACAACTGTACATGTGCCCCGGGCCACTATGGCGACAAGTGTGAAGGTATGGTGCTACTAACCGGCTAACTGTTCCTGCAGGCAGCTGGGCAGGTAGACAGCAGACTGAGGTATTTGAAGAGGAGCTGTGCTATCCCACAGGAATTTGGAACTCTGCCCTGGAATAGGCTGCTGTGATGATGGATTATTGTAATTATTAGAACTGACATGGCCTCGCCCAGTTTACTACGGGAACCTGGGAATGCCAGTCGCTTGATGTTGTGAATAATTGGTTAATAGCGCATTTTATTAGTTTACCAACAAGGGGAAGTGTTTTGTCTAGACTTATAAGGGCCTCTTTATGAGTCAAAGCTGCTCTTTGGTATTCAGGCCATTTCTTCAGACTGAGCTGTTAAAATATGCATGCTCTGACACCGCCACTTGATTCTCTGGATGCTGGCCATGGCACCACACTATAGCAGTGCTTTCAAGCGCAGCTGCTGCTTGCATAACAGCAGGGCAATTTGTTAAAAAAAAAAAGGAAAAGATGTAAAAAGTTATCTTCCCTTCCTAATGCTTCATACCTTCTTTGGGGAATGCATAATCAATCATGCTTTATTAGAATTTGTGCCGGTTCTATTGTGCCCTGTTGCATTATGTTAGTTGTTAGTAACTAGTATGCTCTTTATGCCTAAGTTATACTCCTGTGAGATATTTGTGTCGCCCACAGATTTTTCTTGTTTCCCACCACTCACTCTTTAATGGTATTCAAGCTATTGCAAATGCTTGCTACTTCTCACCCTTGAGCTGAAATAACTATCAGTGCTTATATAGGTTCTCTTAAATCTCTCAAATACTTTCCTGCCTGGCTCACTTGGAAGGCACTGTGGAAAAAGGAGCAAGATCCTCTGTGGAAGAGAAAGTCGTGGGACTTAGAAGTGGCTAATCAGGCTCTCAGATCAAAGGCCCATGCTGCACAGGTGGCCAATGAAAGTGGCTCTTGGAAATTAACAATCCATTAATTGCCCTGGGGGCCATACATTTTGGCCACAAAATATGCTCCATATCATCAGAAAAATAATACCCTCCACTGAGTTCCCACAACTTCAAAGGGAGTGCGTTTAGTGGTGATATGGCCACTGCTTTTGATCCACTGCTGCAATTAGGAAGGAAAGGAAAATAAAAACATTCTTACAATTTGTCCTGAGCGGATGTGCAGCATGCTGACTAGTACGGTGAACTTTGTTGGAAAAGAATTAGGGAAAGAGAAATGACAGTGAATCAATACATTGTTTACAGTACAGAAGATGAAAGACGCTCAGCACACGCAACACATGTTGACCACCTATACCCTCTACCTTTGTTTACACTCACTCTTGACCGAACTACATTCTTCAATGTAGCTCAAGCAAACCTCACATTGATCTAGATGGTAAATGGACTGCACCTCTATAGCTTTTTTTGTGGTCTGGGAACACTGAATGGGTTTTACAATGTTCGCCTCATGTTCACCCATTCATACACACATTCACACACAGCCAGCCGAGGTAACCAGGCAAGGCCCACTTGCTTGCTGGGAGCAATTTGGGTGAGGGTCCTGCTCAGGGACCTTCGTCGTGGAGGAGCGGGGGATCGACCCTTTGATTACTACGCGACCACTTCACCCCATAAGCCATGCCGCTGATCTCTCTCTTCCTATCTTCTTATCCACAGAGGAGTGTCTTTGCCAGAATGGAGGTGTATGTGTGGACATCAATGGGACTTGTCAGTGCCCCTCAGGCTACACAGGACTCTACTGTCAATTTGGTGAATATGATATTCTAATATTTATTAATCCTTTGTAAAATTGCAGATGTGTCTAAACTGTTTTCTGTCAGAGGTAACCCAGACACCGTGCAGTAACAACCGGCCATGCCCTGATGGGGGTCCTTGTTTGGAATATGGAGGGACTTACCTATGTACCTGCCAGTCTAGTCCAGTGGAGCTGGATCATAAGGACTTCTACCCCTATGGTAAGAGCCTCAGGCACCGACCCAACAACAAGGCAAATGCCCGTTGGATGAGCAGCCACTTACTATAATGACAAACAAACATTTAGCTACGCTTGACAAATGTCGGTTTGTATTTTAAAAGAAATGGCCACATTTGCAGCAGATATTCATTATTCAGAGAGAAATTTAAAAAATGATTTACGATTTTGTTGAATGTGGTTGAAAGATTTGTGTCCGTTCTGGTCATAAAATGACAGATAATCTGTGTTATTTAATGGTTGGACCAAGCCAACATGCTTGAATGTTTACCCTTTCCCAGTGCAATGGAACACAGTCAAGTCTCGCTGTGTGTTTTTCAGTACAGACCCGATCAGTCTGCGACTCCTCTCCGTGTCTGAATGGGGGCTACTGCTATGAGCGGGACGGAGGCTACACCTGTGAATGCAAATATGGATACAGGGGCAAGCACTGTGAGAAAGGTAGCACAATTGATTAAAAGCTCGAAGTTCATATTTATTCATATTCTGAAGCGCTGTTGTGAAAATATTCCCTTAGACCTGTGGTCATTTGTCAGGTTCAGTTTCAATACAGTTTTAATTTACCATGAACCCTGTCATTAGATTTAGTGCTGTGTAAAATACGAAAATATTATGATCATTTATGACTTGGATTGTGATAAAACTTTCCCCTGGACCAGATATTTTGTGTGATTACCAGAGTGGTCTCCACTTCACAGATTCCCTTCTCCTTGTCTCTTTCCAGTTAGACTCAATACCTGTGCCTCTGGTCCCTGCCGCAATGGAGGCTCCTGTAAGGAAGAGGCAGGCAGCTACAGATGTGTGTGTCCATACAGATTCACTGGAAAACATTGTGAAGTGGGTGGGTACCTAGTCTCCATACCCTCTACTTACTCCTACATTTTGAATACAATTCATAAACTATTACACTATATATGAAATACATAAAACTATAGGAATTATTATAATAATGATGACAATGATAAAGTAATTTGTCACTGGTGTCTTCCAGGGAAGCCAGACCCCTGTGCCTCCAGCCCCTGCTTGAATGGAGGAACATGTTTTCACTATATTGGAAAGTATAAATGTGAATGCACTGATGACTTCAGTGGCAGGCACTGTGAAATAAACCGGAGTGCAGCTCATAACTCAGGTAAGCACGTTGTGTGCCACTGCACAACAGCAAATGTTTCTAATGGATTGGCGTATGTAGCGGGGTATCCTGAGCCGTTAAATTTAGACACTGGCTTTCCTACAGACATGTGAGAGAGGAGATAATCTTAGCAGTGTTGCTGCACAGGACGCCCCACGTTTACAGATTTAGTGTAGACTATATAAAGGGAGACCTGATTAGACCTGATGATTCACTACACACTCTCCCAGCATGCCGGATGTTATTTTAGGAGGATGAAACAGAATGCAACTTCGGAAAACACCTCTGTTGCCATTAAACTGATGGATGGACCACAGAGTCACAACATTATTAACATGTAAAATTGTTTGTGTATGTTTCAGAGCTGGGCTGTGGGCCGCCTCCACAAGTGAAGCATGCTGAGGTCCAGTTCTCCTCTACAACAGCAGGCTCTATGGCTCTTTATATATGCCACCCAGGCTTTACATCTGTGCCCAGGGCCACCCAGAGCATCTGTGGTATTCAGGGAGACTGGAGCCAGCCACCCGTCTGTGAGGGTCTGTGACATTCACACCACCATGAACACAGTGTTATAGGAGTTATATGTGTTATAAAACACACAAGAGTCCTCAGAGAGGAGAACATTTTAATAACATTTTAATGATCCAGATAAATAAAATTCCAGTCAGGAGTACTGTATATTCTTTCAATATTCATTGAAATGATTTATTTGGCGGTAACTATGCTTATGCTTGTCTTTGTTCTGCATCATTACAGAGATTAACGAGTGCCTATCACAGCCTTGTCTTAATGGGGGTACATGTCGGGACCAGGTAGCGTCCTACTCGTGTGAATGTGGTGCTGGCTTCAGTGGAAAACGCTGTCAAACAGGTGCAGAAAATTTAATTCTAATTACCTGGTTGTACAGCACTGCATGCAATATATATATATATATATCTGATATAAGTGAGAATATTCTGTAGACCTGCATACCATATGCTTTTCCACATACTGTATACATACTGCACCGATGTAAATGTGGGTTTCATTTCCCTTAAGACATCAATGAATGCCTGTCTGAACCCTGCAAGTATGGGGGAACATGTGAAGACCAGCCTGGCTCTTACTTATGTCATTGCCCGCAAGGCTTCAGAGGTCAAAACTGTGAAATAGGTACAGACTTAATTCATTCTTACACATTCTTGTCATATGTAGCAGAGAATACATACAGCCTGACCCTCCAATTCTGCCTTTTTTGTTTTGAAATGTCTATGAGCAGAGCTGGATAGCTGTGAGTCCACTCCTTGTCTCAATGGAGGTGTGTGTCGGGGTTACAGACGGAGTTATCAGTGCATTTGCAAAGAGGGTTTCTTTGGAGATCAGTGTCAAATGCGTAAGTAGCCTCACAAGAGTGTTAAGTTGATGATATGAGCTTATTCACAAAGAAACAGAACCTTCATAACTTGTAGACAGTGGTGACATGAATACTACATTGACTGTGATTGTGCAGTATGAGGTAGTAAATGCTTGTCTTTGCTACCACCAAGTGGAGAATCCATGTGTACTGCACCCTTGTGGAAACCGTGGCCTCTGCAGGAGTGACAGGAGAGGGAACTACAATTGTGTTTGCAGAGTAGGACACACAGGCAAAGACTGCAAGAAAGGTCAGTAAGGGTCACACCCCCACAAATTTATATTAAATATAAGTTGTAATATACTGTATATATATATATATATATAATTAGGCATTAGTGTAGCTTATTCAGTACATTGAAAAGGCAACTTTGTAATTATTTAATGTATGGATTAGACATGTAAGGTTGCCACTGTTCCCAGACCTGTTACCTCCCTCGGGTCTCCATGTCCTGCGTGTGGACGAGAGTGAGGTGGAGCTGCACTGGGACGAGCCGGAGCCCTCCCACAGCCTGATCAGTGGGTTTGCTGTCACCTACGCTCCACTGGGCCGCACCAATCGCAAAACAGATTTCCTCGACCAACACCAGTCTTCCCACGTCATGCGAGGCCTTGTGCCTGGCCTGCTGTACAACATCTCCACCTTCTCTGTCAAACGCAACACCAACAGCAATGACATCAGCCAGCCCGCCACTGCACTTATACGCACCAGTGAGCATGCTCTTTAATGCAGTGAAAGCAAGAGGTGGAATTATTTATGATGCATCCTGATAATCATGAGTGTGTCTGTGCATGCCTGCATGCTTGCGTACATTTATATGTGTATGTGCATGTTTCTGTGACAGGGCCACGGCGCGTGGAGCAGCTGCAGGTGCTCAATGTATCCTCCACACAGGTTTGGCTACGTTGGCTGGTTCAGGCAGCTCGACATGCAGCAGTCAGCCAGGTGCGGGTGTCTCTGATGCCTTCAGATGGGAGCGGGACTCGCACTTCCTTGCTCAATGCAAGCATCACCGATCATTCCTTCAGGTCAGGTTCTGTACTTTCCTTTCAAAGACCACTAATAGCCCAAAACTTTGATTCTTGTAGCCTCCTCTGTGTTCACTAGACAGTGTTGGGAAAACACTTTCTTTGGGTCATGCGTTCATGTACACCTTTCACCACCAGGGGGCGCTGTTTGACCACTGTTAAGACGATAAAGCGTCGAGGTCAGGCATCATGCTTGGTTTCTTTTGTTTCAACCCTTGTGTCCCTATTTCTGGTCCCCAGTTCATTACTTCCTGGCCAGATGTACACAGTGGATGTGTTGACTCAAAGTGGAATGAGACCAGATGAGTTTCCCTCCACCAGCCACTCAGCTGGACCGATTCAATTTTGGACGAGTAGGTTATACCCAATAACAATGATTACTAACACCATCGCTGCTGTACGCAATGAATAGTTGTACTGTGCCCAGTTTGACATATTTGTTGAGAAAAAAAAACTACTGTTTTTTTACACTTACTTTGTATTAATTTGTAGGAGGTAAAAATACAGAAGTAGAAATACTGATAACAAACAGGAATAAACAAAATCTTTATTCACTCAATTTCAGTAATACTTTACTTTAAATTCATAAGATTTCTTGTCGAAAAAAATGATCTAACTTTAACACCAATTTTCCCCTGCCATTTTTCCCATGTCATTCAATTTTAAATTTTCACACGCATCTTTGTATATGATTTTTCATAAATTGTGTCTGGCCTGATGATGGAAATGGATGAAAAAAATGTTACATAACAGCTTATGGATATGTCTGTGAACCTTAACCACAAAACAGGTATAAATGACATGTAAACAGTTATTAAATTCAAAATGTAATGCCTAATGTATGTATTATTTTCATTTCTTTTTGTATAAA
The DNA here is from genome assembly GCA_900303265.1 of Brotula barbata. Lineage (NCBI taxonomy): Eukaryota > Metazoa > Chordata > Actinopteri > Ophidiiformes > Ophidiidae > Brotula > Brotula barbata. The sequence continues at coordinate 272,824 of OMNV01029293.1, forward strand.
ATGGTTTTCTTCTTCTGAAAACTTTCAGCAAACTGGAAACAAAGTAAGCAACAGCATCATAAACCCTTTCAACAGTTAAAGCAAAAGAAAGACAACATAATGAAAACTGAGAATCAAAGTAATAACAGTTGAGAAGGGAAAAGATGATTCAAGGGAACAGGTGACAGAGGAAACATTTTGTGCTAACACTGCAACAATCTGTGACCATCCGCTATCTATTTCCTTCAGGGCCTCTTCCCCCACAGAACCTCTCTCTGTCACATGTGACCACTAACTCAGCACTGATCACTTGGAGCCGCCATCCAAGAAACATCCCAGATGGCTTTGTGGTCAATGTGACCCGAGGTTTGAATACCAGGAGTCGTTTCCTACCCAATGGGAAGTTAGGATCATATACGTTCCGTGAACTGACCCCAGGACAGCACTACTATGTGGCTCTCACATCTGTTAAGAACACTGGGCAGGAACAGATCCACAGCATACCTCAGCATTTAGCATTTACTACATGTGAGTATTTGAATCTCACTCAGAATTATGTCAATCTGTCAACTTTCCTATTAATATGAATAAGTGATTAAAGTCCTGTTTGTGTTTCAGTGCCAATGGAGGCCAGATCAGGGAGGAGGGAGAGACCAACAGTTACTGGGAAGGGGACTCATGGCAGACGCACATCCATTCCATCTCAAACCCAGCAACTTGGAGATACGGTAGAAACAGAGAATTCAGAGGAAACACCCAGGTACAAGAAGCCTGTTGATGATGACTTTTCACAGAGACATAATGTAGTTATTGTATGAAATCAGTTTAGGTCCTGTGTGCATACGTATGGTGATTTTGTTGGTGATGCTTTCTATGTTGCAGATACACAGAACTTATTGACAGAAGAGGAAAGATAACAGCAAAGTTCACTCAGTTGCCGAGAAAAACTATTCGACATCGTACCAGTAAGTACAATTGAATGCATTCATGTCATAAACGTCCTCTTTTTTAACATAAAACAGATGTTTATATACAGCAGGGCCTCTGGTACGGATAGACACATACTGTATAGATACTGTAAGGGACCCTATTTATGATTACAGTAGTGCAAAAAATAAGAACACATATTGTAGTAATGACCAATGATTAAATGGTATTTACCATTGTAATGTAATTACCATGTAATAAATTAGTATCACTAATCTAAGTTGATGTTTGATGTAGGTGGGGGTTACGATAAAATATGTTCAGTATAATAAGGATACTTTTGCATTTCTTCCATTTGTACAGGTCAGATTTACTCAAGTTTCAAAACTAATAATCTTATCTTATCTGGATTCAAGTGCATGCTCCCATTGCGGGACACTTTTCTTTCACTTTCACTTTATTAGAAATGTGTATACATACAAACACATATATGAACGCATAAACGTTAATTTCATTATGTCATGGCGGTACGGTGGAGTAGTGGTTAGCATTGTTGCCTCACACCAAAAAAGTTGTGGGTTTGAATCCCGAGTCTGCGTGGGTTTCCTTCAGGTGTTCCAGTTTCCGCCACCCACAAAAACATGAGCTAATCATTCCTGCCATTTGACCAAGGCACTAGGTGGAAAATCTGGAGTTGGTCCCCAGGTTCTGTTGTGTGTGTGTGTGTGTGTGTGTGTTTGCATGTGCCCACTACTCCTCATTGAGGGTGAGTTAAAATGCAGAGAATTAATTTCCCCATGGGGATCAATAAGTATCTTTCTTTCTTTTTTCAGTCTGAGAAATATCATGAAATACTCTCAATGTTTGAGCTGAATGTACTAAGTTGATGCAATCAGTATGTCAATACTTCTGCATTACTCTCCAGTCTTTCATTCACTAATTCATACACATAACTGAAAAATGTTTACCTTGTAGAACCCGAGCCGCCAATTAGGTTAGAGAGGATGGAAGAAACAACAAACAAAATCAGCCTTGCATTAGAGATTCAAGAGGAGGGCGTAAGAGCAACAACTGGTAGGTGTTTTCAGTGTCACTTAATGCTTTTTCACCCATATTTGACATATGACTGTGTGATTTATTCCATTGTGTGCGCTAAACAGACATGAGCTGAATGTACTGAGAGTGGAAGTGCCCCAGGGTCTTCCCAGACTTTTATTTCCAAATTATTGTAAGTAGTTTTTAGTTAAACTGAGATTTCTATATTTCCACCAGTAGTAAATACGTCAATGTCAGTGTAAATATGAAATCACTCAGGAAGTTCACTGTTTAGTTTTGCCCACATGAGCTCCTGGTGGAGGACACACAGGAGGACACACGTGGGGCAATTGAGGAGGATGCTATGCATGTACACGATTGAGATGACATTTCATAAACAGTTAGACAAAAAGTTGTTAAGATTTATTTAGAAGGGAAATACTTGAATGAAGTTTATTAATTTTTTACTCAATTTGATTAAAATACACTTAGTACAAGAGTTTGGAGAGTCCAGCAGAGTTAAAAACATAAAACTGCAGTGATATAATGGCCAGAAACAATCCACACATGGTTTCTGCTGCACTGTGGAAAACACAGGGAAACTGAGGTGCAACCTGACACCCATACGAGTCGTATACTATGGATGCTGATAGCAGCTGTTGTCTTTCAGAGTTGTCCCAGGACTGCCGCACTCTCCCCTGCCAGAATGGGGGCACATGTGTGAAGGGAGGCGACTCCTTCATCTGCGACTGCGCAGCTGGATTCAAGGGCAGACAGTGTGAACTGTGTAAGCTTATGTCCTCCTTCCTTCCCACACCACACATATGGCACACGTGGCAGGGAAGTAGGCCACTCTCTAACAAATGATCAATGGTCCTAAGACAGCAGATATTCATTCAACCTCGTGAAATTATGGAGACACAGTCCAAACTTTTCAAACATACTGTGTGTCTACATATAGAAAATTGATTTTAATCTTGGCGCGCCACAATTAAGTCAAGTATGTAACTTGTTTATTAGGTATTTATTCGATGTTGAGGCAGATCTGGATCCGTAATCAGATAAAGGAATTGTTTGATGTGATATTTTATGATATGATAAATGTTTGCTGCATATTTCAATGTAATGATGGTAGAGGTCTGGCCTTATATTGGAAGAAAAGTTAAATCAGAGGACTGTTTGGCCGTGGTAGAGGTCTGGTCTCTTTTTGTTTCCATTTTGGTCCTGTATAACACACAATGGACACTGATACAACACTTAGTGTATTTCTACGCGCATCGAATTACCTTGCAGCATTCATGCCCCTCCAAGTAGGTGTAAACCTGCTCCAAAGACATTTTGATGAAAGATGTCTGCTCAGCAGCTGACTGGTTTCCCTTTGATACAATTACGGCGCAGGTCCATATATACAGATGTTCAGCGCTTTTCGAGCATCTCTGCAGATTTTCCAGCCTTTTATGTCAATGTTTGGACTCTGCTTTCTCTCGTGTAACTTGCCCATCACAGATTGTACCATTATTTTCTTTGTTACATTTCTATGACCATGTAACTGACAGAAAGGGAGCATTAAGCTAAGTATAGACATGTGGTTTCTTAAAAGCAGGGAATATGCAGCAATGGCAGTTGACCCCTCTGACATTTCTGCAATGACTTGGTTAAGTTGAGGTCTCAGGGGCATGAATGTGGAGCAGTAAAGCATGAATACACTATCCCCAGGGGGACAAAACACCATTTCATTCATAGTGCATCACTTTCCTTTTTGAGAGAGCCAGTGTTACATTAACCCAGTGTTTCTTTTGAATGTCCTGCGGAGGATTCTGCACTATGCATGAGGCAGCCATATATTATCTCCAAACAACATCTTCCTTTGTTCGACTTTTACTCTGGTCCAGCCCATGTTTTGCAATGTTTGGTGAGGGTATGAGTATACTTGTTATGGTTTAAGGCATATTTAATTAATTTAAATGACTTTTGTTTTATTTTGTTGCTCTGTTTTTCTTGAGTCACATAGTTAGGTTTTCCTTTAAAAAGCAAAAAGTGGATATACATTAGCGCAAAAATGTATCTTTGGGTGTGACAGCTTTTTTGAAATTGTTAAAACAATAAGTTAAACAATAATAAAAGCACTGGCATGTGTTCATGAAGAAAAATGGTTTCTAAATTCCCTATTTACACAGAAGTGAAAAGGAAAATCTGTATAAAATCCTAAACCTTAGTTTAATCAGACTCTTCCTCAGATTGAATTTCTCAGATAGCTGTGACTCCCTATCAAGACTTCAGTCTGCACCACATTAGCCCATTAGATGAATCATGGAGGACAGCGAGTAAAAATATATATTATCTACAGTATCTAATATGTAAACTCATTTACATCACCAAAGTAATTGATTATAAGCTACCAGTGTTACTCTATACTGTAGATAAGGCTGCACCCTGGCTTGAATCCCGACTACCTACATTTATGAAGTAGGATCGTTTTAATGTGCAGTAATTTTCTTCATGGAAAGCAAAGAACAACTTCCATCGTATTCTCTCATCCCACAATTCAAAAGAACAAGCAGCGCCTCCTGTGAAAACAACCTCACGGACCATTCATTTTATTCTGCTGGAAACGTATTATATCAGTGATAGGTCAGTTACGACTCAGTTTCCATCAAGACATCCAGATGTTTTAACCCTCTGGAGTCTACAGTAAGATTTAGAACTATACTTGAACACATAATACACATTCTTATTTTAATGTGCAGATTTAATTTGTATTTCATTTTCCACTGAAAAACCTGAACTTACAAAACTCGACAAAATGCTTTTGTTTTTCCGTGTGAGAGATGCATCTCAAGAATGCGCTGGGACAGATCATCAGTGATGTACCCTTGTGACCCAGCCAGACCTGATCAGGCACCAGCTTGATGCAGAGCCATCTAGATGCCCTTTCCACAGCGTCTGTGGTGTTTCTGATGTATCTTTGCAGCCTCAGTGATGCCTTGCAATGTATAGACCTTGATCTGTGAACGGCCAGCAATGCCTCGAAACCAATTTTACAGGCTCAATTTTATACATATTTATAGATTTTTGGATTAAAATCTTAGATAGACTATTGATCGCATAAAGGTCTTGACTTTCTACTTTTTACCTGAAAGTATAAACAAGGAAATGGGTTGACAGAGATTTTAAAAAATTAAAAACTTTGCAGAAAACACTCCCTCGGGTTTATGAGGGGAAAAGTGTAGATTATCATATGATCTAGATGATTTAGTTGGGAAATGAAAGTCAAATTCACAGATTAGTAAAATTGCTAAAATAATTTTCAATTTTGGTTGTACAATATTTTTATTATATTATTTTCCAATAATTTACAGACCCTATAAAAAAGAAAAATGTATTTTAGGCACAGGTTACAGTATAAACAAATCTCTTCCATTACCCCCAGCTTGACCCTTAAACTAATGCACACTAAAACTGTCACTGTGATTTTAGTTTTTATTAGATGTTGATGAAGCTGTTTCAAACACTGGACATCCCTCTGCCTCCTTTTTACTTTTACATTTCCTCACCTAAACATTCAACAGCAGATTGTTTAAACATTCCTTTCCTAAAACCATCCATCAGCCAGGGAGAAGGGCCTGGTTCCATCCCAAATGACTCCTAAACCATGCAGCACACTTTCCTCACAGACAATGCTTAAAACATTCATACTTAGTGTTTTGTGATCACTGTTTGCAGTTTGCCAGCGGGTGCCACACCCATGTACCCGTCTCTATTCTGAAACAAAGAGTGTGCCTGTCTGGGAGGACGGAGTGTGCCATTACCTGTAAGTCTGGTCCCTGCTCGGCACATCATGACTGATACACTGTTTAAAGCTTTATTAATGCAGAGATTATGTGTAACCAAATGAATCAAATGGAGTATATGTTATTCATTACAGGTACAAAAGGACATACAAAGTACAGCAGGATGTCTGTTATCGAGAGATTTGTGAACCAGTGCTTCCCAAGACAAATCAGAGTGAGTTAACCGTGTAAATCCAGTCATTATAATCAAATAAATGAACAGCAGTTCTTTTCATGTGACAATATTAACTTTTTTAACAGCCAGAAGAACAAACAGACAACAATAAAGGTTTGTTTTCCTTGATACAATCAACATAGTGACATTTTCTTTCCATGGTGAATCCTCATCATTTATTACACTGATTCCTGCTATCTTTACTGCTACCATGGTTGATTGTCCTAAGTTGTGTCTTTTCTTTTTCTAGAGGCCTTGGACACTGGTGAAAGGACTGTCATCGCCGTCTCGTGAAAACCTCCGAACTTCTAAATTGTGTTGTTTATAGTTACTTGAAGTAAAAACAGATTTTGAACCCACTGTGATGTTTTGAGAATGGATCATCAACATCATCAAGATTAATTCCTGAGAGTAGTGTTGATATGTTCATAGCTGCAAGCTTCATGAGAAGACTTCAGTCAAACAAATGAACCACAGCTCGAATCATTTATCATCTGTGATGACTGATCAAAGATTTTTCATACAAACACATCTGTCAGTATCAATGGTACAGCACTGCATCAAAGACCTAAAATACCTCATTTCCACACCCATACTGACACATTAGGAAATGGTTTAAATTAAACTGCATGTTTGTCCCTCAGGGAAATAACTGTAGATTGTTCTAAATTGCACCAACCCCCTACAAAGACAATGGGATTTTTTAACTTTTCCCCATAATTCATCTCTTTGCAAAGCAAGTACCCTGACAACGATGCAATATTTCTGTGTAAAAAATCGTTCTCTGTATTTGGCAGGCATCTTTGCTCATTGTAAATAGTGTTTATAGGCCATTTTTGTAGGTGAATATTTTAATAATAAAAATGTTAAAATGTTTTTGGTTTCTACTGTCTTTTTTATTTTGATGTGATGTAAAACTTTTGAAAGAAGACCTATTTTTCCTTCTAGTGATACAGACAACACGAGGAATATTTGAGTGGCATGCCTTTTAAAAAGGGCACATTTCCACCCAAGACAAGAAAAGACAAGAGTGGTCAGGTCTCTTGACCCCTTCATCATCCTCCCTCACACAAAGAAACACACCACTATCCACCACCCACCGTGCACTCCACTGATGGACACTGATTGAAGACTGCCGAACTGACTGCTGAAAAAATATCACTTCACTTTTTGAAAGCTGATGTCATTTTCAGCTACCTTGGATTGTTTTGAAAACCTGAAAGGAAGAGTCGAATTAAGTAGTAAAATTTGCATTCTGAACTGTTATGGACTGTCATAGCACTTGTTTTGCAGATTTGACTTACTTTTGCTGCCTTCGAGGTACCTCGTAATTTGTTATTCCTGGATTTGGGAGTTATAAATATGCCATGAAATTAAACGGGTAGAATAATGATAATTCTTTCATCACTCATTCCTTCTGGGTTGGCATCGCATTTAGTGTTGGCCATAATGGAGTTTGAAACAAGATTTATACAATTTATACAATGTTTTCGTGATGGCACACATTGCAAAAGAGAATATAGTCACAACGCCAGTATATAACAATAATGATTGCAGTTTTAGTAGCTCTAACAGATGACAGTGGTTATTGATGATATAAAATAAGATTCTGGGCTTTCGTGATTACAGAGAGAGAATCAAAACTTTCTTTCATTTTGTGGTTTTGTTCATCGTTCATCAGATTTCTGACAACACCTAAAGGCAGCATTCCAATTTTGCAGTCAGAGCGGGTGAGTGAGCCCCCTCCCTACCTCGCTCCCTCCCTCGCTCCCACCCCGCGCGCTGCCCCCCTTCCTGCTTTCAGTGAAAACTGAGAGTCGGAAAAGCAACGGGAACAACAACCATGGAGGGAGAAGTCTGCATGAATTAGTTTGTTACTTCGCGACACTTTTGGCTATTTTTTTTACTTCACGGAGTGTGTGTGTTGAACGGCCTGAATGTGGCGATACCCGGTGTGTATGTTATGCGCTCTGAAAACGTCGTAAATCTCCCAAATACTCAAACATTGGACGTCAAGTCTGACCGCGGACGGTTAGCACAAACCCACTAAAGTTAGCCTGCTCGGGCTAACTTAGCTTGTCTTTGCTAGCAAGAGAGCACGTAAACGGACTGGGGGAAAGAAAGCAACGAGAAAAGTGGCGCCGCAGCGAAAAGTAGTTCGTAATGTTGCCTCCTGGGGTTAACTTCAGATACGGATGAAACAGAAATCGGCGATTGGGCAACAGCTAGAACAACTGCGAGCCAGACAACCACTGCTATGTTGGGGTTGAATCGCGGCTCCGGCAGCCCGTCTGAGTCCCGAGGTTGGCCACACTCGGTGCCGTGGAGGCTGGGGGGCTTCTTCTTCCTCCTGCTGCTGGAGGGGGCTGGCTGTCTCGCCAGCCCAAGCAGCGCCCCGGGCGTCAACAATAACAACAACCAGCATCCCAGTGTAAACCTATACATGAGCGTGGAGGAGGTGAAGAAACTTTTGGGTAAGAAAGAGTTAAGACACGGCCTGCATCAGGGCCAGATTTGCTCAAACTGTCTCACCTGCGCCACTGTTTTCACCTGTTATACTTCCTAACTGTTCTTAAAGTCGAGTGAAATACGTTGGCTTAATTTTACAGAATTATAAATCACAGAAATTGTTTTATGTACAGTTTGGTCTATTATGTAACGCGAGATCAGAAACAAACGTTCTGCTTCACCGTTGTAACTTGAATATACTACTAAGCCTACAAAATTATAGTTGGAAGAAAATATAAGATAAAAGTTACAATTCACTCATAAAAAAAACCTTAAATGGGCATTTGCATTGATTCCTTCTCGGAAAAAGAACGTACTCTATTGCTGCTGTGGCTACACCTGGTTATGAGGTTATTAGGAGAAAATGCTTGTTAAATTAACAGGAATGATCTAAACCCACAATAATAGTAGACTGTATATCTGATAGTTATATTACTTGTCATCAAGTTGTTGGGATAGATATACATGACAGGCCTAGCCACACAAACATTTAATTATGTATCAAAAGAGGGATCTTAAAGTTCCATAGGAAATATTTGTATTTGCTCGATGAGCAGAGTTAAGAGTTAAATGTCATGTTAAGATTAAATTGAGACTTTGTTGTCTCAAATGAGTATCTTTCTAGCCTTTTTTGAAATTGGGCTGCTGTAGACACATCTGGAGAAATGAGAAAGATTATTAAGTACAGCACCAAAAAGAACACTGTCCTTCCATCTTTACTGTCCTGCATGATACCGCCTTTTCTACATGTGGCAGCCACGAATGATTACAAACATTATATGTAAAACATGACTCACTTAGTCCAGCAGTAACTTAAAAATTCAATGGAGGAAAAATTGTTGGTATAGATTAATTATTGATGATGAAGTTTCACTAAATAAGTTTATTTTAGGCATTCAAAATCAATATTTTTTGACTAAAGTTCAAATTGTGTAAATGTTCTTGACAGGTAGGTTTATAGCAGTCAGTATTTTCCCGGATTTACATTAGAATTAATATTTTAAAGGTAGCGTTGGTAATGTGTTGTAGGAGCATAACTTGTTGTACTTGTAGAAATCATCTTAACATCCTGACAACAATCAACAAATCAAATGCTTTTTGATGCTATCTGTTACCTATGTACCTTGTCTGCGAAGGCACATTCTTCCCATTCACTTTTTGCACATGACCGAATTCTCTGTCTGAGTGTCACGTAGTCTTCCATAGGTTTGTTTTGCTTTTTATATGTGAATGTATGACGGCATATGAGGGCCACAGCAGGTTTACACAATGTGTGGTGCCAAGTTCTTCAAGATTATGAAGTTGCAAATTTGCAAGGAAAAAAATATGTGTACTTTGTATACTTTCAAAATCTTGGTTACTCCACGGTTGAGCCAACATTGCCAACCACAGCTTCAAGATATAATGGGCAAAACTTGATTTTAGTGTTCGCACTGGTGTCAAAACCCTTGGTCATTCTCACACATTTGCTGGCAAAATATTGTCATACATAAAATGTGTATGGAACCGCAGTTTGCCTCTGACCTTTGAGTAGCCCACAGACCTGACTTTGACTCCTGATATTGATTTCTGCCATATATATCTTGTTTACTTGCACACATGATTCTCATTGCTAACTTTAATTGTGATGTTCTCACAGTCATAAAGAAGTGGTGTAGATCTGCTGACTTGCACCTGTGGCAAAAAAAAAAACAGCATGATAATATATGACAATAAATTAAGATAAACGAATATAATGCCTAGCCTGCTGCACATGTGATGAGTTTGGTGCTCGTTTGTAAACCTACATGCCCCTGCTTTAATGAGTTATGGTTTCAGTAACACAGTGGTGTTGACGTAAGGAAACAATAGAGATTAAAATGTATACAATAGAAGGCGGCTTTTCTTTCAGTGACTGCTCATTTGATTGAAATCAGTCAAGCTCTTTAAATTTTGCTGTTCAGATACAAGACTGTTCACTAGTGATGTGTTTATGTGTGACTGCCCAAATAAAGGATCACAATCCTAAGTAAATGTGGGATTAAAAGTTTAAGGGTACTTAACCAAAAGGAACAATGGAAGTAATGACTAATTGATAGATGTTTTTTCCCTTTCATGGTTTCATGATGACAATAATAATAACAACAAAAATCCAACGGGATTCTTTGTGAAAATTTTTCCACCACCATCAGCAGAGTGTCAGAGGAGAGCACAATAACGTAGCATTCTTACTCAGACTCTTAGCATTCGAGTTTCTCTGGTAGACCTGCCAATTATAGAATAGAATATTTTCTGTTGGATGGACCAATGTAGAGCTGGAATGTTGCAGAAATACAAAGTGTCACAGACAATAGAATAGTTGCGGAAAATTAGCCATTAAATGGAAGAATTGGGGAGTGCTGAATGAGAAATGCGGTACAATTCAGATTTGCTGACCAGCATATAGGTCAAGAACAGGCTTTATATAGGTGCCACATGATTGTTGTGCCATTCTGTTATGCTGCTCCACCTTAGCTGTAGATGAAAGGAGCTAGGCTGATGTTCACCCCTAAATTCTTTTAAAAAAAAGGAACTGACCTAACCCTGCATCTAAAAACAGGGCAGTCAGAATGATATGTTTATGGTTGACGTGTCCGTGTTATTTGAAGTGAATTTCCAGAGGGTGCATTCGTTCGTGCCTGATAGCGCTGTTGTGTTCTGTAGTGGAGGTTTTATCTCTTATAGTGTGGTTTTGGCTTGGGGCAGTGTGCACATGCACATTTGCTAAATTAGGCCATCAGTTGCCAATGTTTCCATCCAACTATCCATCCAAATTTGATATTCGTCAATTGTTTCTGGAAATGGTGAATTTCAAACAAAATCTTGAAAATTGGCAAAAAAATTTATGCTTACTTCAGATGGACATGTTTTTTGCTCAATAAAATGCTGTTAAACGCTGATGGAAACAGTTTCCGACAAGAAAGGCTCATGAGAATAGAATGATTTCATGTGATGCCCCAGCTGTTTCCCTTTTGGCTGTAAGAAAATGTAAACATAGGAAACTGGCATCAGTGGACTAAAGATGAAGTCAAAGCTTTTCTGAATCTCATTTATGAAAAAAATATAATTGTAATATCAGACAGAAAAACCAGCTGTAGAGTGCATCTAACAGTGAGTAACAGTTGGTGAAGTTTGCAGCAACATAAAAAGCTGCAGCTCCTGAAGAAATTAGCAGATTCTCTGAGTTTTCTGTGCCAGTGTAGTGATGTTGGAGCGGCTGGTAATGACTGGAGCACCCAGGAGCAGTAAAGAGAGCTCATCTGTGCTTTGTGACCGCAGTCTGGACTGAAGAAGGACAGGTAAACTCAGTGTTTTATTCGCTTGTAAAACCTATGCATTAGCTAGTTGCCAAGAGCTTATTGATCTCTCGAATTAAGTCACATCTTCATTGTTCTCCTATATCTACAAAGAGACAAAACTGTGCTTTTATTTTGGATTGCGGTTAATGTATCTAGATATACTTGTGTGTGTTGTAATCCAGCTTGTGCGCTAAAAGACTCTAATATCAATGGACTAGATGAAGCAGCTCACTAATTGGCCATAAGTTGTTAATTCTGGGGTTTCAAAGGTGTGCCAGGACTGCAGTTTGAAACCACTCATTTACTATGTGAGTGCTGCTTTACAGCCTAATGAAGGGGTAGACATTTTGGAGTGTGTAATGTTTTTATAGAGAGAGGAAGCTCTCATTCATTCAGTAGTGTGCTACTTTAAAGCATATGTTTGATCTTGTTATAGCATCAGTAAAATTTCTTCATTGATGCTCTCTTATCTGGTAGAAAGTGTTCTTGGAGCAAGATGAAGGAAGCTGCATTTAAAAGCCCTCTCTTTTATTCAGTACTGCTAGCCATACAACAGAAATACTAGTTTACACCCTCGGATGTTTTAACTCGATGATGAGCGCATTTCTGTGACATACATACCTAATGTTATGGAAAGCTACATGTACTGCGATGCTTTTCATGTAAACAAGTAAAAGAATTGAATTCACTCTTTTTCCGTCTGTCTCTATCGACAGTTTGAGGAACAAAGCTGTACAATCCTTAGCTCAGTATATATTTGTACGTCTGCCCCTTTCAAGTAGTTTCTTCATGCTTAGATCTTAATCTATCAAAGTATTGATGAGTATTTTGAATAGCTGCACAGAGATCAAGCAGCTATCTCTTCATTCATGTTTTCTTTGCGGTGTCTTGGACATGACTGCCTGTGGCCATGGTTGTCTGGCAGCCACTTCTGTAGTGTTAAAACAGCTGAATTTCTTTTTGTAACTGGCAGGCACAATCAAAGTCATTTTGATATTTAAACATTTCAGTCTGACCTGTGTTAGGCCATGGGCTCACTTTGTGCCTGGCTGTGGCTCCTTTTCTCTGAAGTCATGTAGTTTTATTATTATTTTGTGTCAGCATGAAAGGGCCTCTTTTGTGGTTTGCCTCAAACTCCTTTTGGCTCTGCGGAGAAATTTTGTGATGTTTGATAATGATACGTGTGTAACTGAAAGTATGTGTGGACAGAAACTTCAATGATGCAATGGCAACTATAGGAGCAAACAGAAAAATTAGGGGAAACTGGCATCAACCTCACAACATCAGCAGGCTTCCGGGGAGGCTCACTGCAGATAATCATATGGAGCATTGTGTTCTTTGGTTAAGGCAGAGTGGTTTGAGCATTCCTTTTTGTCTCAACTGTCCACAACAGGCTTTGGAGTAACAGTAGGTCTTTTGATGAATCAGCCCCCAATAAGCAGTTTAGTATCTCCACATCAGAGCTTTTTCTAAAGTACACTATTTCACATATGTCAGCGGCTCTTTCTCCTGTACGGGCTTAAGATCTCACATTTTCTATTGACGTAAAAGGAAAATGACATCCAGAAATTTGATTTAAATACTGTACATTGTTAGTGCCAGAATTGTGTGAAGTTGATTTTGATTTCATCAGTACGCATTTCTGCTTTATTGTGATAGTTACAGTAGAGAGACAGAGAGAGAGGGGATGATATGTAGACACAGACCGGAATCAAACCAGCACTGCTGCTATCTCCACTCAAGGAGTTTAATATCCTCAAATACATGAATGGACGGAAAAATGCTGGATGGCAAATGCTTCAAAATATTGGAATGTTGTGCATCTGTTGGAGCCAGAGCGTGATAGCGCAAGCTTCTTTTACCTTGGCTATTTTACGATTGGGGTAAATAGGGCAAGCATGTTTTTGTATCTCAGTTTCAGACTACATTTCTTTATTTAACACAAAGTAATGTACACACTGGTTTAAACTGAAGCAGCTAAATTCAGACATCACCATGATATCCAGAGATAGTGTGCGTCACATTTGTACCAAAAGGAGAACGTGCCAAATGTACAAAGCAATGTAAAAGTGTCCATAGTGGGACAACATGATCGAGCTCTTTAGCCCCTATGCAATGGTGCATTAAACCCACTTACTTTTCACCTTTGCCTTTGGTTTAGGCTTGTTTACCAGTGATGTAAAATTCAGACATTAGTCACAGTATCATGATAAAAGTGTAACAAATTCAACAACAGAGACAGTTTTCATATGAAACAAAAAATGAATGAACTTTGCAGAACAGATGCAGAAACCACAACAGCACACCGGAGTACATTACAGAGTCTGCAAATGTACCTCTCCCTCAGGATTCATTCATTTTGATAACTTTACCAAACATGATTCCTGGGGGACAGTCAGAAAAATGGACAGGAAAACGACATGGATGAATTGAAATAGTGTCTTGCATACACATATAACATATGTTTGTCTTTGGTTGAGGCACAGGTATGATCCCTAATCTAATTGTTTTTGCATATGAATACTGAGTAGATAACTGGTAGTCTCAGAATCCTAGGCTGAGGAGAGCCACTGTCTCAACCTCTTGGCTCGCTTATGCCCCATCCTGCAGCCATGTCCCAGTTTAGATGCACTTAATTTAACCATACTGAACTCAAGATGATTTTTTTTCCCCAGCAACCTATTTGAATTTTTTTTTTCATGCTTACTATATATACAGTATTTGTCACATAACACTGATATAGTCAGTTGAGGTTTCCTGAAGTGTGATTATACTGAACCTAAGGCACTACATTGAATCACCATAATTTGGATGGGCTTTCTGAAAGTCTAGTATGTACTCAGCGATGGACAAAATTAAATTAATTCTCTCCTTCGCTGAGTACATACTAGACTTAAAGAAAGCCCATGTAAATACTCACTACACTGTCTAATGACTATTGACCACATAATTATTTTAATAGACAAGACCAGAAAAACAAATTCTTGTCACTAATTTGTTAGCGTTCAAAGTTGGAAAGTGTTTGCTGGTTCACATCAATCCAAATAATAAACACAGATACATAAATTGTTGACGTTTTCTTTGAAGGTGAATTTACTTCAACATCTAAGATACTGCATTCCTCTCTTTTAAAACTTAGGACCAGACTGCACTATACTCGACAAGATACATCAGGCCCGTGACCCAGGCAGTGACATGGGTTTTAGTCTTCTATAGCGTTCTTTCTTTGTCAGTTTCCTGGAATTTGGATCATC
The DNA here is from genome assembly GCA_900303265.1 of Brotula barbata. NCBI lineage: Eukaryota > Metazoa > Chordata > Actinopteri > Ophidiiformes > Ophidiidae > Brotula > Brotula barbata. Next base: position 287,849 of record OMNV01029293.1, read on the forward strand.
CTTGGGGCTCATTCAGAGGATGAGCAGTGACGGAAAGTACACTTTCTGTACATGTAAAGGATATTTGCTCTGTCCTATAAATAATGGCCTTTTTCGAGTCCAGTTTTCCATGGTCGATTCGCCATTGGAGTTGATCCTAAACTCATTACTCAGAGGAATGTTTCTAGGTGGAAAGTAAGCAGTAAGTCTGGGTTGTAGTTTTTCACGGCACACTTAACTGCATCACTGGTGTTGGTGTTCATTATAGTAGTGCAAATGGGCTTTCCAAATCTAGAGAAATCCTTGGCAGCCCAACCAAAATCAGGTGTGTGTTTACAGAATAAATGGGTCCTCTGAGAATGATCCAAACACCATGCATTGTTCACAGCCGCAGTTCTCAGCCGATTCTCATTGGACATTTGCAATCAATAGGCACAATCACAGATTTCTTGGATCTTGCATAGAATTTAAATGAATTAAGTCACAGATAACAAGAGTCATCTGTGCATTTTGGAGGATCCAGTACATGCCACCTAACTGGCTTTCCTCTGTTCTCCCGAAGAACTGAATGGCAATTGGGGTCTTTGAAAAAAAACCTTTGAAGAGAGAAGGGCGGTTTGGCAGCAGTATTTCCTTCCTTGATGCCACTCTCCAAAGCTCCTCTGGTTGAAAAAGGGGAGCCCTGCTTTCACATCTTTTGTCTGGAAACTGCTTAACTGACACTAGACACTTTTGTAAAGCAGCCAATAAGCATTGAGCACCCATTTATAGTTGGATGCCTTTGCGTTATTTCAAACGAGAATCGTTTTATCTCTACAGAAACTTATTTTATAATATTATGCCCAATTCTCCAGTCTCTGTGATCTGTAAGAACATTTTAATACATTTAATGAATTGAATAAATAATGTCAAAATATTCATATTGAGACCATAGTCATATTTAAATTACATTTAATACATTTTCTTATTATATTGTGAAAATAAAAAAGCATCGGACAGCAGCGTCAGATGTTTTTCAAGCAACACATTTCAGTTCCTTTTATCAATTGGGCAAAAGTTTTTAGAGGAACACACATTACTGATTTATAAGTGGTTTGACCCTCTGCACACAACACTGCCATGCAAACTGCTGCTGAATCACAGAGCTACCTGTGTAAAACAAGGTCCAAATTTAGATGTATGGGGTGGTGTTTGAGGCCTCTTAATGACCTCGCGAGTCACCTGGAGATTAAACCATCCTGCCACAAGCAACCAGTCATTTCTTCTGCAAACTTTTTCATATTTGTTGAGTAAACTAACATGCCACTTTCATCAACAAAGGTGCTGATGATGGGAGAGCAGCAGACAGTCTCGCTTGGATTACTTTCATTGCCTTCATTCTTCTCTGCCTCTAGGTCACCCTGTGGAATAAACCAGGGAAACTTATGATGAAAAAGGGGAAAAAATGCAGAGATATGTTCTATTCTATTTGCTGTAGTGTAAATTCCAAAAATGGGCTGTGCTCATCATTCATAATACACCTTTTAACGTGTCCCAGTTGCATGATAGTGTATTGCTAATACATGAATTTCTCATTTTCAACATATTTCTGACATGGTGCATCATTCTTTTAACTATGTTTTTATTTTCAATACAAGAGTGCATATGAACCTCAATGAACATGTACTTTGGTGCAGATTTCAGACCATACCCACGCAGCTTGACCAAGCTCAAGCAAAACAAAAAAAGCTTCTGTTCTTTGTAATATGTTGACAAACTACAGTATGTCAATGATCAATGGTTTCAGTTGCTTTCAAGACATGTTAGTTGGCAGCATGGTGGTCATGATTATCCATAACCTAGATAGGACCAGTGATGCATTGTTCTATCATCTCTTCTGTTTATGTGCTAGTTGGCTAAAAATAAAATTGAATGGCTAAAACATGTATAATTTTTTACTTAACTGTGCATCCATTTTAGCAAGTTAATGTCTTTGTCAATCACAGGCCAAAAGTATGCTTGTTCAGTTTCAGCTATCCTAGTGTCCCTGAAACCCAAGACCACAAGATCCTTAATGCATTGCTCCCATCTTCTGCCTCATTCATGGCTGTGGATTTGTTTGCAGTTTCCAGTTGATAGGGTTTCATGCTGTTCCTCATTTTCTACTTCCTTGGTTAATGTGGCCAGTATCTTCTGAGTGAGAGGCTGGGCGATTGTTTGTCTCCTGAGCGCTCAGGGATGGAGACTTTGGGAGGCTGAGTGTCGACTAGCGCACAAGAGGCTCTTTTGTTATCTGTTCTGGACCCTGCCACCTGGCCACTGCCACTTTTGTTCTCCTTCAAAGTCTGCAATGTGAGCTGCAGCTTGCAAGAGAGATCTGCATGTCAACTGAAAGCGTTTGAGGCCCAATTTTTTTTGTTACTCTTTCAGGGCTGTTCTAATCCATGTTTTTGTATTAAAACAAATTTATATAAGTAGAAGTGTAAGATTGGTCAAAAAATAGTTCAGAAATGACAAAACTGCATGTTTAGATTGCCAATTTCAGGGACTGCTGTTTTAATTCATGAATGAAAATTTTTCAGAATTTGGGCATTGTTGTAGACCAACAGTTCGTAAAAGTTTTATGAAAAAATATGTGAGTGGGAGAAGTAATCAGATTGAAAAAATGATGGCTGGATGAGCATGTTCTTTGTTTTCTGTTAAATCCAATGGATAAAGAAATCTTTCATTCAATTTTGAATTGATTCTAAGCAAGAATTCTAAAAGCTTTGGCAAGGTGCGATCTTTTTGTTATCATTTACGGTTGCAATTTTCTGTCAAAGGATCCCCATAGTCATCCCATTTGTCTCCCATTGGTGATTGCTACTACTACTGATGGAATTAATTAAAAAGCGTATGTTTGCCTGATTGATGAATACCTGACACTGAAACTTGTCATGTTATACTTTTTGGTTCTTTTGAAGAGAAGCCAAGTAAGTAATTCACCACAACCCACTCCGACTGTGTTCCATGTTGTTTTGTTGGCTAATAAAAGCAGAATCTAGTCTTCAGAGGTTGGCTTTGTTATAGATTTGTGCTCCCCGGCAATAATTCACTGTTTTCATAAACATTTCAATTTTACTGTAGTGCCTGTTAATGTTCATTTCTCTCCTTCGTTGCTATCTCCAATTTAGCCGTGGCAGTACTTAGGGTTTCCTTCCTTAGGAGCTGATCAAGAGCACTCATTTCTTTTAAAGCGCTACAGCGATATGTGCTGATGCAGAGACTCAATCTGGAGAAGGGACGGGGTGAGGTCATAGCTTCCAGCTCCAGTGTTGTTCAGATGATCGTGGTAGCCATTAGGTCAACACATGTGAACACCATCTGAAGTGGAGCAGCAGGTTAGGATAGGTGGTCCTGGATGAGAGCCAAATATCTGGAAGATAAAGACCTAAACAATAGGGGGGATAGGCCCCAGCACTCACAAGTATGACTTGGACCCCGGAGACAAAATAAGTAAAATGTGTGTGCAGAGGAGAGAGAGATTAACATTTTGGGGGAAAGGGGGAGGGGAGAATATTGTGCCTTATCCACACTACACTACTGCTGACTGACTAAAGGTGAGCTAAGCATAACACAGACCTAGGCTAGCTAATCACTCTCCTGCACTATAGAGTATGTTTACTTCCTGTATTAATGAGCAATGACTCGCAGTTAAAATGTAATGAATATAAGTAGGTTTTTCGACGAGATTTGAAAATTGTGTGCCTGTCAGCCTCTTTGATAGCTGCGGGCAGTTTGTTCCACAGAAAGGGAGCTTGGTAGGAGAAGGCACTATTCTTAAGGATTTTATCCTTACCCTTGGGATAATAAGGCTGTGGTCTCTCCACTAAGTATGCTGCCTCATTTGAGTCTGCAGATTTCTTGTCTTTGTGGAGTAAGACAGCTTCTTTTTACATGGATGACAAAAAGCGTTGTCTTTGTTTGTTCCGGTGTGGAAACCAAAATATTTCCACACACCGCCACTGAGGCTCTTTGATGTCTTGATTGTCCGCTCAGGATGGCTTGACTTGATAGTGTCCAGTTTGTCATGACAAGCAACATAAAATAAGTAGTTGAGTTTACAGATAGGTCAGCAGGGCATGCAATAGGTCAAGCTTACCATGAACTTTTTGAGCCCCCTCGGCTGATACATAAGGCAAACTACTTCAAACAGTGTGTTGCCCTTGTAGACTGTAAATGCCGATTTTGAACGTGTTATTACAGCTCGAATATTTTTTCCCCCATACATTTGAATGTATTTTAGAATTTAAAATAAAAAGTATATTATTGTACAGATTTGAAAATGCGTCATCCATCCTAGTAACCATGGATTTAAGTGCATTTCTTAGCCACTGCTGCTTCTTCCTTCCTACCTATTTGAGTCTTTTCACATCAGTGTGGGTGATGGGCTCCGGTTTGAGTGTTTTTATAAATCACTTAACACTAGGAAATGGAAATGTCTGAAGGCACACAATCCCTTCAAATAACATACCACATATTGCTGTTGAGATGGAAATGTCAATGACTTTGGTATTCTGTGGCGCCACTGTTGAAGAAGCTCACGGAAATGGTGTCAAACAGCATCTGATCCTGAGTAACAAATGTTAGACCTTCCTCTGAATAAGCATCTGAAATTGTCATCCAATTGCAGATTACCTATATAGAAAAATATGCGCATCAAATACTGGTTTTGAACTTTATTGAAAAATAGCATGTTGATGAAATCTCAGACAGATAAGTGACATTGAATCTTGCCGTCACACATACATGCTGTTATCTCAGTAGGTACCAATTCAGCTTGCATGTTTGTGTCAGAAGCAATACAAATCATGACTCATGGTCCTTTACTTTGGGAAAGACAAAGTTTCCTTTGCTCTTTTCAATCGAATTATGGATGAATATAGTAATACAATACTTTTAACATATACAATAAGCTTATTTTTACAATCATATACGGTCCTTTTTATTTAGCTTGGCCATTATTTGTTTAAACAACCCCTGTTATTTGCTGCTGCATGTGTATATTGTCAGTATAATATTTTATGATATTAAATTGGCTAACCATATCTGGTTCATTTTTCTCTAAGTGAAAATATACAAGGGCAAATACAGAAAGAAAGAGGCACCCATCAGGTCTTGTGTTTTGGTCATGGTTCCAGACCAGCCTGAGGCTGTTGGGGATGCCTGGGCACATTCCTCCAATCTCTTTTAACTAGATCCTCTGAGACTGATAGACAGAACACACTATGCCAGACAGGGACTTTCAAGGACTGATAGCTAAGCCCCAGGCCGATGTCGGGGATTTCATTTGCACACTTTCGAGCTGTGAAGCTTTTTAATGCAGTATCATTAGGAAAATAAGCTTTGCTTCACTGTTGGAGCACATGCAAACTCTACATACCAGCCTGTCTGTCTTGTGGATGCTCTTATGCTAAAGGATTCTGAAAATTTTGTTTATCATGGACTAAATTTCTGAACAACTGGTGTGACTTCATTTCAACTTGGGTATTCCACCACCTTCCACTTAAACCGTCCTCAGCCGAAATTTTTCCAAGATAGAAAATTGCAGTCATTTTTTTAGAGGTTGCCTCACTTGAGTGTTTTGATGTTTTTCACTTGGGTACTAAGTGTTCTCAAGTGCTAACAGATGTACTTAGTCCATGTGTGTCACTTTGAAAGGAAACCCAAAGCCAAGTTGGAATTTTGATTTGATGTTTTCCCATTTCTTTTTCAGACGTTGTGTGTTTTGTTCTTTTTTTTTTTGCGTTTTATTTGTAGAAGTTTGAATGTTGATAAGCTTATTTTTTCCAAACTTAGGGCAAATCCAGTGTTCCTGATCACCATTTTGTTCTGAGCATTTTGTCACATGGTACATTTTGATGTCCTCTGTGTCCTCATAGGCTTGGATGCAGAACTCTATTACGTACGTGATGATGTGGTGAATCATTATGCGCTCTCCTTTACCCTCCCTGTCCCGAGTGAGACCAATAGCCTTCACTTCACATGGCATTCCAAGACAAAGGTGGGATTCAAAATCTGAAATAATTGCTGCACCTCAACAAATGCATTACAAATACAAGTCATCCTTAAACTTTGTTCATTCATAGGTCGACTACCGGCTTGGTTTCCATGTAGAGAACCCAGTTGCCATGAACCAACCACAGAGCAACATCTCTACTGAGGGGGAGTTGCCCCGCATTCCCTCTGGTTTGTTTATAAACACACTCTACGTTGAATTGATATAATTCGTTTTGCATTTTGTTCTTGTTCTATATAGCCATTATAACATTTTCCCGCTTTTAAAGTAGGTAAAAGTGATTTACAATCGCATCTCTTGGGCTGATATCAACAGTGTATTTAGTGTAATATACAGCACCCACAGAGCTCAAACCCTCACTTATTACACTTATTACTGTAATCATTAACATCATAGACACTGTATAGTGTTTAATTAATCTGTATGCTTGTTTGCGCGAATGTGGTGTGTTTGTGTCTACAGTTTTTAGAGTGGACCTATTCTGCTCTGGCAAGGCAGATGCAGAGGCGGCTTTGACAGTGCAGCTCAATCTGACTATCCATGCCAACAACTACACAGTGCTCAACTTCAAGAGGAGGAAAATGTGCTATAAAAGTAAGAAACCAAAGACACAAATGTGTGGTTATTAATAAAATGGTAGAGCCTAATGCATTGAATTTTTGACTTAATACCATTTTGCCTTTTTTAGCAGATATCATAATTTACGTCCCTATGTTGATCCATTAGATAATGTGGAGCCTTCAACAATATCTGATACTTTGTAGTTATGATAGTGGAATTATGCTGTTTTCAAACTGTGTATGTATGGAGCCATAAGACACCTTGTCATATCCAATTTAATTTCAAACACGAGTCAAATTAGTGACCATAACAGAATTGCTTTGTATGCTCCGCTGCTGCTCCCACTGATTGACCATTTTCTTTGATTGTTCCTACATAATCTAGTAGAGGACAAAATGTTGCCTGCTTGCTTATAGTGCCATCAGACGTACTGCCCTTTTCCAGATACCTTTTTACAAATTCAGGAACTTAAGTTTCATAGGCATATTCAGATGCAAAGTTTGGAACTACTACTTTTACACTTTACCTGTAAGTAAGACAAAAAAAATGTTTTCTATTTATTTGGTCTTTTTGTAAACTTGCATTAAACCAATCAGCAATATTCTGTTTAAGCTTCCTGAATGAGTTCATTTGTTGTGAAAACTTTTTGTTTCCTGTTCCTTCGTTTTGCCTGTCAGGAACTACCCGTTTGGATGTTGCAGTACTAAACATCACTGATGGGTCAAATCACATTTTTTGTTGAATCGATATACAGTATAGTCCTCTTATGAATTATAGTGTCAATCGATTTAAGACTAGAAGCAGCAACACATCTCATATACATCAACTCCCACATAGCAATTCAGACAGTAACACAACAGTCACAGCAAATCAGACAATTTTTGGCCTAATCCCCTAGGTTAGAATCTGGGACTCCTTAATCCCTGGGATGGTGGTTTTGAAAAGGTTTATTACTTCATGAACTTTCTTTTTTTTCTTTCAACATCACATAAAGCACTGAATGTCTTGACTTTCTGAATGAAGTATGACGTTGGGAAAGCCATTTGGTGGAACTAAGTAATTCTCCATCTTTCTCTGAACAGGAATAGATTCTGACCTAAAGATCGCCTTGCCGTCCAACAATAACACACTGCAGCGGCCTGATTGTAAGTACTGTTAACTCTACATCCTGCTCTATCTGGCCTTGCTTAGCGCCATGCATTATCTATCACAGAGGGCACTGGCCATAAGACGGAGGTTACATTAGTACTGAGTCTCAATGTTTGGCAGTGCAATTAGCCAAACATTCAACAAAGATTGCATATAATCTCAGAACCCAGGATTCATTCTCTTTCTGTATTTAAGTGCACTCTCCCCCAACCCCTTCTGGAGTGGTTTCCACTTGGTCTCATGCTTAAGTTTATCCACTGTTCTTGTGAGTCCCCTGCCCCAGGAAGAAAGTACCATTAGTTGGTTGCATCCCTTCTGCTTAGGTAGATCCAAGGAGCCCGGGGCCCTCTGAGGCTTTTAGAAGGGTGATGAGAAAAGCTCTGACACTGGATCCTAGGCAGAGCCTCTAGGATTCCAGGTCTCCACTAACTTTTTGTGGAGAACTTTGTGCACTCAATGGTCTCTGCCGCACTGTTGCTGATTTTCTTTTATTACTTCACTGCGTGTTTAACTCTGTTTCTTTTACCACTGAAACATTCACTAATGCTAGTTTTATGTTTTTGCCAAATTCCTGGATTTGGGTTTTAACATATTACCTATTTTCTCTAGTAGATGGTGTGAATGCCCCCACCACTTCTACCCAGGTTTTCTATATAAGTGTGAGCGTTTGTTGCATCGTCATCTTCCTTGTGGCCATCATCCTGGCCATTTTACACCTGCACAGCATGAAGAGAGTGGAGATGGAAGACAGGTTTGCCACATTATTTCTTGTTTTTAGAGATAAAATTGATAGGACCACTGCTACTGTTCATATACCAACTAAGCATATTTACAATATGGCAAAGAAATTACACCAGGTCAAAAGTTAGTAGATTTACAATCTAATGCACCTGTGACTTATAGTAGTTTTTGTGCGACATCCCTTTCCAAACAAATGAAAGATATAAAAACACAGGGGGATAAAGTTGAAATTTGCACTTTAGTTTTGCTGTTATTCAATTCTTTGCATCTTTTGTGGATAGACATGTTGTTGTAAAGTTTTGTTAAAGTGACTTAATTTGTTCAAATACAACACAAGTCTAACACAGGCAGATCCTGTGCTGTGCAAATTTTTTGCATTAGACCTGTCAATTATTTTTGGCTTCATTGATTCAGTTGGTTGGAACCATGTTTTATTGGAGGAGCCTCATGATAAGCTTCTTCTTTCTTTCAGTGTAAGTGACAGCGGGAGCTCACAGGGCCTGTCTCAACCGTCCACCCAGACCACACAGTACTTGAGGGCAGACACCCCAAATAATGCCACCTCTGTCACCAGTAAGGCAACCTCATAAATCTATCCAAAGCCACCTTTCGATCAGGGACAAGGTCCAGTATTGATGTTTTTTTTGTTTTTGTTTTTTTTTCTTATAATTTAAGGTATTTTTTGGCATTTCTGTCTTATTGTGATAGCTACAGGAGAGAGCTAGACAGTAAGGACAGGGCAGAGAGAGGGCATGACATGCGGTAAAGAGCACAGGTCAGAATCAGACCTGCGCTGCTGTGATAGGTGTTGGTTGTAAGCCCAATTCAAAATGTTGACCTTTTGAATTGGGTTTACATTAATTCGTTTAGTGGGATTATTTAAAAAGTAAATCAACTTAATTGTTATACCTGGTATCTGTTTTGACCCTAATGCAACATAGATTTTCATGAGCAAATTCATGATTCACATCGAGTCTAAATGCCTATAAAATACAAAGGTTTTCTCTTTACACACTGGTATCCCTAAATCTGCATGCTTTTCCAAATAAAGTAATTGGCAGGGAATGACCTAATCAGTTTAACTGGAATCCTAAGATTGTGATAAACACATTCCATGCCATGATGTTCTTCCAGATACTCCTCTTGTGACATATTACTAAACAATGTGTAGACTTACTCACAACATAGAGAAGTAGGAGTGAGCATTTGTTAGGTTTTAGTTGGTCAAAGCTGCACTAAAGTATAAATGAAATAAATTCATTCAAATGCAGCTATTAGACCGAACTGAGGTGTTCGCTAATATGAAGAAGAGGGCTTATTTTTTATATTTAATTATCTGTATCTGTACAGCCCACTACAAACCGAAATAACAATTTACATGCACAAACAAAAAATTATGCTGTGACATACAGACTAAATTGATTCATTAAGGCAATTAAACCGTCTTAGTAGTACTGAGCAAAATGACCAATACATCAGGTACCAATGGTGGGCAGAATCCATTGCTGGTCCAAGAAAAATTTCACATCACCTGCATTCATGACATCGGAGGAAGAACGGAGAGGAGGGAAAAAAGTCCGCTGTAAATATCTTGCTTGCCAGAAAATCAGACAAAGCTTACTATTTACTTGTTTTTTTTAGGTTTGTACTTGACTTCATTACTACTTCAGAGTGTAAAAAAGGCCAGAGTGAATTTTTGAAATCCTTATAAAACAATTTATTTAATTCTGTTCCGGTCAAATTTCGGTTTTTACTTGTTGTCTATATTGTATGATAATTATGTCCTCTGTTTGTAATTCTGAGAATCACAGGAAGAGCAAACTGCTTTAGTGTGTTATTGTCAGTGTATGTTGCATTATTGCCTCCTTGTGGATGAAAGCTACCTTCTACAGTCTGCGCCTTTTTGTTTGACTCACTTGCGTCTTTCTTATTTGTTTTGCTTAATATGTTGAGTTGCACCATCTTTCTTCTTGCCAGCATGCCTGGTTTAATGGATGTCTCGAATGTGAGCAGACATTTATGTGTGGGGTATACATCTATTTTTCCATTGAGGTCATTTCACAAATTGAATGAGCTGTCCATTAAATCACAATCTTTTTCACTCTCTCCCACCCTCAACCCTTTCCTTTTCCCTGTTACCGTCAGACAATCACCCTGGTTCTCCACCCATACTCCAGCTCGCTGCCTCCTCCTTCCAAAATCCTGGCGCTCCCCCCCATGAACCCAAAAGTAAGTTCCAAAGTATAACTTAGACAAGAGCAAAATAAAGAATCAACAAGTCTTAGTCACTGTCCTAACCACAATAGGGCTAGTATGTGTGTGTGCCCGTGTGTGTGTGTATGTGTATACATATATATATATATCATGGGGTATATATCATGGGGTCTTCCTGGACCTGTTAGTGTGTCTCTAAGGGCGGCGCTAGGCTGGCGTGAATGTGTCAAATCCACAAATAATTATCCCCTGTACCTGTAGATGTGTCACCATCTTTCTCCTGTATAGTAACATTAAAAGTTTTGCCCTCTGTCTTATGTGGGAATCTCCTAGAATTCCCTTTTTATAGCATTCCTCCACCCACATAAATCAGAATGTAGCCGTTTGTACATGAGAGATTTTAAGATCTGACACAACATGCAGATGCTTTTAACCAGATTGTGTAGCCGAATTAAGTCTCTGTAGCAATTCGGCCTTTTCTTGTAGCACTACGCTTTGGACCCGTAATAAGCATATTCAGAGTTTATCAATCAAATGTGATAACAGCAGCGATGCAAATTTTTGTAATTGAACCCTGATTTTGTATTTTATTAAGGACCATGCAACAATCTTTGCATCTTTAATGAGGTTTTTCCTTTTGACAATGATAAGGGTTACTTGTTAATTACTATGATATGAGGTTAAGTGCATGGTGGAACAATGATATACTAAAGCCCACCAAGCATATTCCCCTCATGCAGGTAAAAAAGTTGTGGTTTTGACCAATAATGTAATTGTGGCTGTTGTCCCAGTGACCTCTGCAGGCCGAAGAAGTGTCCTGCGTGAGTGCGGTCTGTGAATGCAGAAAGCAGGGTCCTTTTTAATAGTAGCAGCAAAACAGTTTTAATATCACAATCAACAATTGACACTAATTAAAACATGTTGGGTCGTTGTCGTAGAGTTGAAATATTCCATTGCAGTATTTTGCAGTGTTAAATGCACCTCTTCAGCTTTGTTATGTTATATATTTGTTCCTTTCATTCATTGTTGAATATGGATGGTGTTCTTACTTTTACCTAAAGGTGGCAGTGGTGATCTGTACTGTTCCTCCTTTGTGCAGTGTCCTGCTACAACAGAGATAATCTAATCAAACAATTTTATGATTTATGTTGTGAGGAATTTTAAAACCAGATTAGAGCCTGTAAATGCACAGGATAAGCCAAAATCAGAGACCATCTTAAGATTGATGCCTTATTTGACTGCTGTATCTTTGCTCTTATTGTGCTCATAGTCTGACAAAATATCAGATCTACATCAACAAGAAACCAAGAAAAAATATTGTTTTTGAAGACAAAATGTTTCAGCCTCCATCCCTTAATTTTATTTGAAAGCTCTTTATTTGTGAGTTTTTTTTAATTCAATTGCAGTTAACCATAATTATCTAAGCAACTGTGAAGACTTAAGCCTGGCATGGCAGTTGTCACTAGCCATGATACAAAGTCAGGATGTGTTATCTGCACACATATTGTGTATATACAGTATGTAGGGTAGGAATAGAAAGGGGTCATGTTTACACTATAAGTTCCTCTGGACTCAGGCATTGTTGGTAACTTTATGTATTTTGTATGCAACTCATTCCTACCTCAGTAGGTCTGTAAACTTATGACTGTCAGAGTATTGAGAGGTTAATGGAGCAGAAGTGTTGTAATCCAGGGCTGACCATAAATTTACTTTTGTGTAACTGGTACAAGTTTTCTTGTTTACTGCTTCCTGGAAGCACGTCTTGTAAGTCAAACTATGTCCTATATTTTGAAAAAGTTTGGGCCAAAGGTAGCAGAGCAAGATTAAACAAGTAATTTGGCAAATAAACAGATTTTTGGTGCAGTTCATGGATACATTGAGAATTTACAGCAAACATGTAAAGTAAGTATTTTGTTTGCTTTTCCACTGATCACAATATATAATGTATGTCTGATTTATAAACAAAGTTGATTTAAACCAATCTTTTTACAGTGACAGAAAACATTGAAAACTTAATATTTTTGCTTTAAATTACTTTCATGCACTTGCTGTCTATGAATGTTTTTTTTTTGGGAAATTCTGTCTTTATTCTGAATAGTGGAGTCTCTCTGCCGTTAACCTTTAGATATATGCACTGTCCCTTAATGCAAGTCTGTGTTTATGCCCACATTTGCAGGCTACCCATCTCTTCGCATAGAGAAGAATGACTTGAGAAGTGTCACTCTGATGGAAGCCAAGACAAAGGTGAAAGACATCGCCATCTCACGGGAGAGAGTCACACTAAGCGATGTCTTGCATGAAGGTATCTGTATGTCTTTATGTCTTTCAGTCAGATACTTCATTATTAATTCACCCACAATTAATTTCCCAGATTTTGGATCAAGTAATCACACGCAATTTTTGCAACCACAGTTTTAGACACAGATAGAGATACAAGACACTTATTGGTGTTTGGTGAAAAGGTTAAGAATCTTCAAAATTCTTAAGGTGACTGTTTTCAGTGAGGTTAACAACTTGCAAACAAACACATGGAAAAATATAAAATGGCTTTCTTAACATAATATCATTAAGTTAGATAAGCCAAAAGGTAAATATTGGAAACATCGTAGCGCTGCAATAAAAAGTAGCAGGCTACTTTGGGACAAGATCCACCAAGTTGTCAGACTTATGACCTATTTGAAGTGACTGAGAAATATAAACCTGGGCTTTGTTCACTGTGTTTCCTTTCTTGGAATGGTACTCCTGTGTGTAGCCCAATGAAAGTTCACTGTTTGCTACACCAATACTTGATTCCACTATTTTTTATATGATTTATGGAGGACTTTATACACCTTTTTTATTATAAAACAACCCCATAATTAAGTTTATCTGACGTGTTGGCACAAAGCACTATTGTCACTTTCTGCCTTCAAAGTAAAGTAAGTCAAATCACAGCAGTGTTCATGAAATCTTAACATAAACCTGAGAAGGTTAATATCAAGCTCCTGTAAATTCTGAAGTTTGTGGTTTGGCACAGTAGCAAAGATTAAAAGGCCTTTTTGGCTGCAGCCATGTGCTTGTTTGGCTAGATCTGTCCTCCTCACTTGTAGATAATGGATACTTCGAGAGACGGTCCATCATTGCCATTGTTCTGAACAAGACAGTAATTTACTCAGAATGTTAGCTTGCACTTTATGGCTATGTTAATGACGAAAGAGTGACGCAAGGATGAATACAGAGAATGCAAAGAAAAATCAGTGGGCGGTCTTTTATCTTGAATGTCATCAGAAGTTGTTTCGTGATATCTGAAACATTAACCCACACTTGAAAACTCCGCTTGTATCAGATATCTAGTTATATGGATCTTAAATCCCATTGCTAAGCTGCCTGTGGAACCTCTTTCATTGTTCTTGATTGTGGCATGCCATAGCACAAAACTAGCAACCTAATGCCCCATTAGGCTCATTAACCTCAGCATACAAACATTCCATGGACTCCTCAGTAGCTTTATTCATTTTATTTTTACTAGTTTTCCATTTGGTACATTGTAGAAATCCTGTCAGTTTGCCTTGTGACCGACCCATAGGAAAGATGTCTCTTCACTGCTTATCTTTGTCACTGTTTAGTCATTAGTCATTTATTTCATAACATTGCGCATTGGACGCATTGTGCTTTTTAACAATGTTGACTCATTTTTATTGTGCAATAGCAGTGCGGGTAGTAGTAGGCTCTTTGGGAGGGGCCTGACACACTACCTTAAACAGTACACTCAGTGTTGACAGTCATGCTACTGCAAGTGTGAGGGAAAAAATTGATCAATATGTTTTTATTGTTATCGAGTAATTGTTATTTTCCTAGTTAACTTTTTAAAAACAGTTACTAGGTTAAGAGTTTGTCAGCCCTACTTGTGTGCTGCACTTATTTGACTTGAGCGATGCTGGCTTTCAGCTATTCCAAAATAACCAATACTACATAGATAATGACAAATACATCAGCATAAAAAAAATGGCAACCAAGAAACAACAAAACACAAGGTGTAAACAAGGTATGTCTTAGACAAGGTTGAACTCAGAGTTGGTAACTGCGTGTCCAGACGGGCTTGGTGAATAAGGTAGGAGGTGGGAAGGAGACACTTGAACACTAACCCTGTTATTCTTTGTTAGTAATCCTGTTGAAACACAAGGCCAGGTTGGCCTTGGGGCTTAGATTTTTTCTAAGTTTACACTGATGGTTTATGTTCTTAAATTGCGTTAACCACAGTAAAGTATGGGCTCCTGGAGCAATGGGTTGACAGTTTAGATAAAGGAGAAGATAAACTTGATCTGTGGGCCTTCCAACATATGTATATGTTAAATTGTGAATAATGAAAGGTTCTCTGAGCTCAGGTGAATTGCTTGTGTTTTTACTTTTATCAGTGTGACAAGCCAACATTGCTTTGTCCGGTTAAAGGATAAAGCCATTAAAAATAAGAATGAAAAGCTTGTCCACCTCTGTCCACAGATCAGCCAAGAGTGGCAGCCAGTGAGTGAAGTGGCATTTCGATGTTTGATTGTGATTCCCCTTGGCTCTCTCACTTGCCCTTTTCCTTAAATAAATTTTGTGTGTTGTCTTTAACAGGCACATTTGGCCGCATCTTTCATGGTGTACTCTTGGATGAAAAGGACCCCACCAAGGAAAAACAAGTCTTTGTGAAGACAGTGAAAGGTATGTAATCCATTCTTCTTGGGTACAAACGTAAAACCAAAGCTCGAGATGAAAAGTTAGAAATAAAATTGATAACTATCTTCATACTTTGCTGTCTACATTTTTCATTTGAGTGTAGCAGTCTATAGAGATAAAAAAAAAAACCACCCGTTACCCCTACCCATTTTACCCTACTGCATTATACCAAAAGATCGGAAAGCAGTTGTCAGAAGTGTTTACCTTTCGTTTGAAACCTTAAATGACAGTATTCGTCCAATAATCTGGAACATGAATTTGACTATAAATGGATTTTTTTATGACCTACCTTCAAGGTTTGCATGCCAGTGAAAGGATTCCTTTTAGGTGGGACTTGCAGGCTTCTTTGTTTGCGTGTTAGCTTTCTCTGCCAGTTGCCCCATGACCCCTCCATTCTCTCATGTTTACTCAGGGAGGGGTGGATACCAGTCAGAGAACAATATGCTCATGCCAGGCCCTCCTTTGTTAAGCACTGGATTTCCTTATAATGTGCCCCTGCAAAACAAACAATGCTGATTTTCATAAGAACCAAATGATTGTAATTCTACAAACTGAGGTTAAAAAGTGGTCAGCATTACAAAAGCCAGTTTTTGCCAAGGTTCCCATGTTAAATGACATAACCTAGCTGAAAGATATCACTATGTTACAGAGTAAATATTGTATCCTGTCATTTGTAAATGCTACTCCATCAATATACTATACTATACATATGCACTTGTATAGATAGCGCTCTCACACTCTCTCGATAGATAGAGTGAGAAAAGTCGCATTGTTTTGTAAATGCATTCCCTGTGATATTACCATTTTACGAACTTCCTCAGATCATGCATCAGAGGTACAGGTGACAATGATGTTGACTGAAAGCTGCAAGCTTCGTGGACTTCATCATAGGTGAGTGGGCACAAGTTACAACATCAATCTGTATTGTGTTCCCAAAGACAAGTTTATTTCACTGTTATCAAGGCTGTGGACTTGGGCATAATTTTAACAGTTTCAGGTCATGACTGGCAAAATTCAACTACAGCATCCATCCAATTACTGTGGTTCCATTTTGAATGGTTACATTCACAAGCAGATGAAAGAACACCACAGTGTGACACATACGGGCAAATTTGTAACACATTCTAATGCAACAGGGAGGGGAAACAACTGCAATTTTGGACTTAAATGGATATGCAATGTAGCTCACCAAGGAGGTTTTTGTATCATAGTTATGTAACTCATTTAGCAGTTATCTCAGTTCATATACATATCAATTTTCTGAATGAATAAACCTTTGAATTTGGTTGACAAATTTTGACTCGGATCCATGATGTTTTATGCATCCACTTTACTGTCTCCATGAGGCATGCATACTGATCCTAATGTTGGTCCGTACTTTCCTTTTTTCTACTTACTGTGGTTAGAAAATCAATCTCAGTCTTTGTCCCAGAGACACTTCCTTTTCCATCTTTCCATTTTTCCAGAACTCTTCTGTCCTGCAGGTGCTTGTAAATAAAACTCAACTCATCCCACACTTTGTCCATACATTGACTTTGTCATTCTATCCTCAGGAATTTGTTGCCTATAAGTCATGTGTGTACGGAGGATGGAGAGAAACCCATGGTGCTCTTGCCTTTCATGGCCTGGGGCAACCTCAAGTTGTTTTTGCGGCAGTGCAAGCTAGCCGAGGCCAACAACCCACAGGTGAGTGGGTCTTTCACCTCTGCTCAGTAAATGGTACACTGACCCGTTGTCAGAGCTTCAGTATTTAGAAAAATGTCCAAAATTTAGTGAAGAGTCTGTCTGCATTATTGTTACTTCTTTAAAAAATTGTGTGCTCACAGCCATCAACACCTGAAAGTAACTACTGTATAAACTAATATTAAACAGACTGTCTGTGCTCAAGGCACAAGGCAGGAGATTTTTTTCATCAGTATGTAAAGACAATCAAGCTTTTGTGCTGGTTAACCTCAGGGTCTTTGATGTACTTGGCAAAGCCACAGCGTGGAGCCAACCAATCAATCATCTCCAAAATACAGATGTAGCAAAACTTTGGTATCACAAGATGAAGCTTGCCATCCATTTGCATTTATGAAAACCCTTCTAGTTACACACCGCCACCTAAGTTCTCAGTAAACTCATTATGTACCTTTGGCAGTTTGAGACAAAGACATAGTCATTCACTTTTTGTGCTGTTGCAAGAAACATCAAGCCGTAAATCAGAATTGTATGGGGGGGTGGCTACTGTCTGGAAGGCAGTAAGGGAAGATAACACTATGCTTTGGCACTCATTCTGATAGTGAACATGTGGTTTTTAAGATATCTGTGAGAGGACATGTTGAGTGAATCTTGACCTTTTCTACAGCTGTCATTTTGCAACTGACAACAGACCATTTTCCTCTGTGTGGTGGATATAGAGACCATTGTTGGCTACATCAGCTATATAAATCAGTTACACTTGAGCTGTAGCTTTAATAGTTTAGCAGCAGTCATTTTGGGTTATTTCTTTGATGTTGCGGGATCCATTTAATGAAAGTTGGATCACTATATCCGGTGAAGATGGGAGCAAATTAAGAAGATATACATCCACCTTAATTTTTATGCAATCACTTAGTGAGGCATTAAAAACAAAAGGGAAGTTGTAAGTTGCAAATTTTAGTTGAAACTAAAACTATTTTTCACATCCCAAGCCTAACAGTTGTATTTAAATTTCCCATTCTTGATTTATTTATTTTTATCGTTCGAGTGCACATGACTCCCACATTTGACCAATATTAAGGAAAGAGCAATTTTATCTTCTGTCCCCATGTTTCCTTTTATATTTTTATCTCAACTGTGTATTGTCTCTTCCTTATTTCCTTTCAGGCAGTCTCTCAACAGGACTTGGTTTATATGGCCATCCAAATTGCATGTGGGATGAGCTATCTGGCTCGCAGGGAAGTCATACACAAAGATCTAGCTGCCAGGAACTGTGTGTAAGTGTCCCTGACCTTGTTATTGTGGTAGTGGATAACTTTTATGATAAAATTTAAATTCTTTGTCTTATTGTGTGTAATCTTTAGGTGATGCGTGTTTGGGAAATTATAGTAAATAAAGATATGTTTCTGTCATTTTCCCGATCAGCATTGACGACAACATGCAGGTTAAGATCACAGACAATGCCCTTGCCAGAGATCTATTTCCCATGGACTACCACTGTCTGGGGGATAATGAGAACCGACCTGTCCGTTGGATGGCCTTGGAAAGCCTGCTCAATAATGACTTTTCCAGTGCCAGCGATGTGGTGAGAAGAACATTCCCAGACACATAGTTAACCTATACTGCAACATGTCAGTGCCTGCTCATATCCATCATCTGACACTGACTATAACAAGCAGGTAGTGCTAATGAAGTGGTTATTTTTTCTGGATATATGACAGAAAGAAGGTGATGCAGGAAATAACACCACTTGTATTGAAGCCATTTTAGAGTTCTAAAAAGGAAAGAATGTGTGGTGTTCAACAGCTGTGCTGTGGCACTTCCCTCTTTCCTGTTTCAGTGTAACAAAGGGAGTGTCACAGAGACAGTGAGGAAGCCCAACAAATCCTTAGAGACACCACTCAGACAGGCAATATGCCCCAGCCAGACATGTCTCCACCTCTCTCTCTCTATCTGCATTCCTGTTAGTCATGGTGCTTCATGGGAATCACACACACACACACACACACAAGCTTACATTTAAGTCCAAGTATCTGTGGCTCTATAACATCATCTGTGTATTACAAGTCAAAGCTTATGACATGACTAACATGAATCCTCCATATGTCACTGATTATGTACACTGAATGTCTCTAGACGTGTTTAGGAATGTTGCCAGTAGCCTTGGTAATGATGCGGAAACAGGGCGGTTTGCTGTTCAATGTGGTTTTCCTTTCATCACCATTTTTTTCTCTCCTGAATCACTCCCTTCACTTCCTTTAAAAGTTATTGTCACCTCAGGAAAGGTTATGACACACTAAACCACAAAATTTGGCATCATTTAATGGCATAAAAGGTTCTACGTTTAAAGAAAGAAATCGAAATGTAACATCCCAGCAGCAGTTGTTAAAAGCATTGGAAAATTCTGAAGGACCTTCCTGTTATTCGCTCTGGAGAGATCAGAGTGGCAGATGAGCTCAACAAGGCTTATCGGCCAGCCTTTTTGCTGGCATTCGATAGCCAGTGTCTTAAAGTGTCTTAAAAAAAATGAGAAAAAGTTATTCAGTGTAAAAATTTCACAATTTTCAGCAATTTCCTGGCATTTTCACTGTGTTGGCTCAGGCCAAATGACTGCTGTGATAAGCTTCAGCCTGAACAGAATAACCCAGTATTGAGAATGGATGTGGGTGTCCCAGTGGCTCACCTGGTCAGACGCATACCACATAGAGCTGCAGGTTTGATTCCGACCTATGCCTTTTGCTGTCTTGTCCTTCCTGTCTATCTATCTGCTGTACCTATCATAATAAAACAAAAATGCCCTGCAAAAAAAAAGAATGAATGTATGTATTGATGCATGCTTAATTTAAGTGTTTTTCTATCCTGTTACTGTGCTCTTTCCACAGTGGGCCTTTGGAGTGACGTTATGGGAACTTATGACATTGGGTCAGACTCCATACGTTGACATTGATCCTTTTGAGATGTCAGCCTACTTGAAGGATGGGTACAGAATAGCACAACCAATCAACTGTCCAGACGAGCTGTAAGTTGATTTATAATCACTGGTCTTCATCCCCTCAACTGTTAAAACCAGTGTGTGTACTATTCTTTGTATTGATTGCTAACAACTGGACAGCAAAACATTTTAACTTCACCAAAGGCGGACATTTCCTGTCTTCTATTTTAAATCATGACCAGCAGATGGTACGCTTTACTCTTAAAGTCATTATGCTCCACTCCAAGAATTAAAAAAAAAAAAACCTCAACTCGTGGTGCTGCAGCTGGAAAAATTCGAAGCACCTAGCTGTTGTGTCACACTGGCTTAGGTGCATTCAGGTTTGTCAAGCATGAAAATCAATTCAGGTAAATATCTACCGGTCTCATTTTCAATCTGGCTGCTAGACAAGCATGTGTTTGATCTGACAGGCAGTTATCAGAGTCAGAGCTGTTGAGTCAGTCAGGCAAAGTTGACAGAGCTGGACAGGGGCCATAAGGCATCGTAAGCCATTTTCATCTCCTTCTCTCAACTTCTTGTTTGTTTTTGCCACTTCAGCGTTTGCAAGGTGCAGTACGCTGTTTTGACTTGTTCACAATGCAGAAACATAAACCAGTGACTGAATGATACTCGCTCACTGTTGACACTCAAAAAGTCCATGATTGTTGCTGCTGTTTTTGATTTTACATTTTCTCAGTGTTGCAATTGGGTCACAGTTTTAACAAAAACACATGCTTGTTAATAATATTTATTACTACTTATATTAAGACAGAGCACATGCAAACTACCTTAATCCAATTGGCTGGCAGGTGTCCCTTGATATCATGTATCTGATCACCTTAAGTGTGTTCACTTATGAATTAATCCACTGTAACCAACTTCAATCACATTTTAGTTGATAGCCAATTTCGCCAGTTAAGGCACACTGGTGAAGTAAATATATATATATATATATATATATAAAGATTTTGGTATAAATGTTAATAAACAATTGCCTTTTAAGACAGGCTATTTTAGTTTCCATTATAAGTGCACGAACGATGACAGTAATAGACTCTTGAGGCGTTTTTGTAAGTAAATGTTAATAACTAATACATGAAGTATATCCTCATTGTCTACAGCAGTCATTGCAACAATTTCTTTTAATAAGTCAAATACTCGGCAGGCCTATGATTCGGCTTCTGAGGGAGACCACCTTTCACCAGACATTTTAGTCAAGGGGCCTAAGTAAAATCTGGAAAACAGGACATTTTGTGCTTTTGTTCATTGTTATAGTAAAAAACCTAAATGCATAACGTAAATATGGGGGAAATTTTCCCCTCTCTGCTTTTGCACCTTACAAAGAAAAAGTTGAGGTTTACTATTTGACAGAATGGTCACCGACGTCATTTCTGGGGGCCACCCACAAACCCCCAGGGTGATCTTTATAAGGAAATGTGCATTGCGCAGCAGGTAGAGGTGACTCCCCTTGTTGTTGTGTTGATGCCAACAGACACAAAATACCCTCATTGGTGCAGGGGTGTGGAATTGTGCCAATGGAAACCATGTAACTGTCCGTCTGCTCGTGGATGAATATTGGGATTTCATTAACTGAAATATATTGTACACACAGTTGTGGATGGCAGATAATCTAGCCAGTACAATAACAATAAT
The DNA here is from genome assembly GCA_900303265.1 of Brotula barbata. Taxonomy (NCBI): domain Eukaryota; kingdom Metazoa; phylum Chordata; class Actinopteri; order Ophidiiformes; family Ophidiidae; genus Brotula; species Brotula barbata. Next base: position 309,532 of record OMNV01029293.1, read on the forward strand.
CTGCACTCAAATTTAGACTGGGCGCGAAATGGCCTTGAGAGACAGTTGTGTTAAGTTAAAAATGTACTCAATTCAATCTTACTAAATTCTGACTTTACCCATTTAGTTGGGTTTTTTTTTATGTCCCCAAATTACAAATAGCACACTGTAAATATGTAAACATCTATGGTGAGCCAAGTGTGTGAGAGTTCAGCTGCGGGCTTGTTATTTCAAACATCGACCAGTTCTCCATTCATTCTGCTGTTGGGTGGGGTGGGTTTGATGAATAAATTGAATTGTTCAGTATCTGCCAGTGCTTGTGTTAATGCAATGCTTATCAACATCCTGCAACGGTGAAGGGCAAACACTGGCCTTTTAAGACCACAGTGCAGGATAATTACAAGTTAATTCCTCAGTGTCAAATGTGCAAAAAGGCTGTCAGGAAGCTGTTGGATTGTAATAAGATAGCTTGTGGTATTGAATTGTATTATATGTGCAGGTTAATATGTAAAGCAGGATTAAAAAGAGAGGTGCAGGAAATTATTGGAGTGGTTATGTGTGCATGTGATCACCCACAATTGCAAAAAGACATAAAAAAGGTAATGCTGTCTGTGCTTGTTTAAACCCTGTTTATGCGTGCATTGAGCGTGCACTGAGTTGTGCAAGTCCTAAAATGCAGCAGTGCAATAGAGAATTGTTCAGATGTGCCAAAGACTGCTCGCCGGTTACAGTGATGGACAATGTCCCTTGTGTGTGCCTCCACGGAACACACACACCAACCTATGAAAAAACCTCTTGATTATCTACCGGCTTTGGAATTAGATATTTCGATGCATATATCCTCACCCGAACATGATCGTGTCCTGACCCAGAGTTGATTGCTACCAGATCTGGAACCAAACCTGAAATTCTCTCACACAACATATAATATGAACAAATGAAGTCAGTAATGGATTATGTGATTACGAAAACAAACCCAGGCAATGATTTGCAGATCGGTTAAATAACTGAACATGCATTTCTTGTGGATACAATAGCTGCTGACCTTGGCTGCTTCCTGTTCCAAAATATTACAGGCTGAAAAATGTAACTTTCAAGTCCAAGCAGTGATTACAGATGATATCTCTTTCATTAATCAGTGCCTTTGTGGCGACAACGTGTACTGTAGGTGAATTTGTTATACGCAGGTTTTATAACACATTTGCTTTTTTGTACAGTGGTTCTCATTGTCTTGAGTTCAGGTCGGAGTCCGACCTTGTATTATTGCTGAATGTTGACATGTCTCCCAGACTTGTCTTTAAACTGACACACACACACACACACACACCTTAGAAACTATAAAAATGCTTTTGATGAGTGTTGATATATAGTTTCTTTTTTTTTGTCACTTTAGGTTTGCAGTAATGGCTTGTTGCTGGGCCCTGGACCCAGAGGAGCGGCCAAAGTTTCAACAGCTCGTTCAATGTCTCACAGAGTTCCATGCAGCTTTGGGGGCGTATGTGTAAAGACCAGGAACTGTTCGACTGTTGTGAACACAAGGAAAGCACAGATGACATTGTGCCTTATCCAATGGAAGAAGAGACTTTAGCCCTGATGTTTTCATTTTGTACAGTTCTTTTACAGTTTTTTAATATAGAAATACATTTTTGCATCATAGCAAGTTTTTTGTTGTTAAATATTTTTCAAGGTAATATTGTCTTTTTTATGCTTTGTGTGTAGTTCTCTTGCCAAGAGGACCCAGATGTAAAAATGTCTGTCTTTCACAAGAGGACCTAATGTGCCAATGAACCATATGTAAAAAAAAAAGTTTAAGCCTCTGATTAACCTGGTTTTAAAGACAGTATTTTCTACAGTTTTATAATTTAGTGTAAATCAGTTATTGTAGATTTCTTTGGGGATAAGGGGGGCAACAATACCACAGCAGGATAATAGATGGTACCAAAGTAGACAAAGACCCTCATTTGTATATGTAACCATAATCTCAAATGTGCTGCTTCACACTATTAGGGTGAGCTCAAATCTGGTACGAGAGGCCTCCGGAGAACTGAATTTATGTTTGTTCAGATGTTTCCGAGTCTTCTCTGAATGGTACTTCATTTCATCTACAAGATTCACTTAGAAAATCAATGCCACGGGTCTTTTTTTTTGGGTTCCTCCAGATTGACTTTGTAAAAACAAATATTGCAGTGGAAGCTACCACTCAAACAAGGTGAGCAATGCATACGTACATGAATGAACTTAAAATGATATCTAGTGTGGAATATGGACACTGATTAATTATTTTCCTCCTTTGTACATTGTATTTCCACCATCATAAATCCCACTTTTCTGACCAGGGTTAGCATAACTTTTGTATTTTATAAGCTGGGATGTTCTGTGTCAGAACACAGCCCTTCACAGAATTTTTTTAAATAATTTTTGTGAGTACCTAGAACATTAATAATCACTGTGAAACACCAAACTGCCTATCTGGCTTCATTTTATTTTTATCCTGACACTTTTTAGCATCTTTGTGATGTGTCTTTATGGTCACTGCATGTTGAATTGAAGTTGTACACCGCCTCCCAAGTTGATATCCACAAATTAAATGAGAGCTTGTAAATATAAAATGGGTGTTTTATTATTTATTCCCATCAAAAATATTCAGTGTTACAATACATTACTATTACTTTTCCATTACTATTTTTTCCATGAAACAAAAAACAGTTCTTGTCATCTTAAAGAAATTGTGTTAATATTGATGATTCCAGAGGAATGTTTATGTTCAGCCTGCAGAACTTCAAACCACTGCTAAGCCTTTACAGTCCAACCACACCAGCTGGCACACACGTTGACAGAAACAAAACTTTAGTTGTACTGTGACAGCAGTCGGCTTGTATCACAAAATACAGTATCAATAATCAGCATTCATTTTCAGAATCAAACAGGCCTCCATCTGTTTTTCAGCATTTTTCTACACTACAGCACTAGCAGCCAAATTAGACTGTGATGAAATTGAGCCATACAATTCGTTGTGTAACATTACTATAACATACAGTATGTTATTTTTTGTCCATCTTTAGCTTTGACCACTTTGCTGTGTAGTCTGCATATTTTGGAAATCTATCTGGTGCTCTGTTCAGACCTGCAGTGCTAAAGCTACATATTAAAGAAGAGATTTAGGCCTTTAATGGTTGGAGCTCACGTTCAGCTCAGTAGGACTGTGTATGTGCGTGCATCGTCTTCTGTTATTAAGTTTTGGTTTCCTCAAAATTTTTTTAATTTGGCAGGATTTCCACTATTTTGTCTACCCTCAGTATTCAGTTGTATGTCAACAGTCCAGCACTGATTCTCCATTCTGATTGGCTGCCACATTCAACACTCTACCAAACAGGAACACACTTGTGACTGCTTAGCAATCATTCTAAATATTGACCTACCAAAGATCAACTCTTGTATCTACGTTGCCTAGCAACACTTTTATTTGACCACTGGCCATGAACTGCACTGAGGTATCGTTAAAATAATTGGGAACAGGCCCATATCAATACTGCATTACGTAAGATTTCATTCTGCAGTCATCACAGTTCAAGCATACCGTTTTCTGGCTCTTACTAGGAACCAGAACACAGATTGGTTCAAGGTTAGGTGGCTGAACTACAACATAACCAATTGGTGTAAATATTAGGAGCACTAATTGCTCCTGATCAGTTGAATGAAGGGTGTTATGTACATCTTATCCTTTATAGTGCTTGTAAACAGTTATGATGTATTATAAGGATTTCTATAACACACCTTAGAAACGCAAACATTCAAAGTGATCACGCTTAATTACTCAAGTAGAATTCTCGGAGTGCTCGTTCGCTACCCTGCTGTTATTCCTCCTCCTACCAGTAGGACTACAAAGAATACTGAATGTTAACTACTGTTGAAACTGGAACAGTCGACAGCCGGCTGTCATTCTGTCCCCTGCAGGCCTAATTTTCAGCCTGCCAGGGGCTCCTGCGCACCAGAGAGCCACATACCGAACTTAATGAGGAGCTAAGCCGTGAGCTGCTCTCAGGTCCCGCTGCGTTGTCCAGCGGCTACAGTGAAAGGACGCTAACATGGCTCTGAACATGACTTTTAGACAAGGAAATGATCGTTTGCGCACGAGTGAGTCACGTTCGACGGGCGCGAGCGCGCGCGCGCGTGCGTCCTCACAGGTGCGTACCAAGGTTGAGGTACGGGCGCGTGGCTCGGCCAATCAGAGGTGGCGCAGCGGGCGCGCGCCTTCTTACTTCACTGCTTTGAAAACATTTGTGCGTGGACCTGCAGGGCTGATGTACAAACACCAACGATACTCTTAAAAGCCTCCGCAGACACACACTCACACACAACTCCACGGGGAAGTTTGGCGAGTGTTTCTGACACGTGTGGGACAAATGGAGATACTTTCCGCCAAAGAAATGAGGAGACGGAGGTCGTCCTTCTGCAACATTAAGGTAAACAAAACTTTCTAATGCGTCGCGCAGACCTGTTGATGTTATATAAGCCCTTTTAGGAGATAACATAACTTTACAACATGATAAGGAATCTCAAGGAGAAGCGTGACATTTGATTTAATGAATATTCATAATTAAACACGACATTTTCTCTCATTTTGGTAAAACTTCTGAGTGGAACATGTTATTAAGCTTAAAAACCAGGTGTCCTAATTTTTTTCATTTCATAAATGATGGAATATTTCTCGTTTTGGAGTGTATATGTAATATCTACAAACTAGGGCACACCAGGCGTAATGACTCAGACATTCCGTATCAAAATAGGTATTTGAAAATAGAGATCATTAAACTGAAAATTAGAAGTGGAGTGCAGTTCCAGCATAAAGTCGCTCTGTCCAGTAACCTTGCACAGAATTCAAAGAGGAGCCATATATGGGAAGAAAAAATATCACAGGCAGGAAATAATGTAGGAAAACAATTTACATTCAACACACGACCACAGAGATGTGGTGGTCAAAATCAGAAACAGAGATAGTAAAACACATACACAAATGAATACAGTATAACAAAACAGTCTGCACGTTGACATTGAGTTGGAATGTTAGTATGTTAAAGACGTATGTCACACCTGTGTGTGTGTCACTGTGCCATGGCAATCATAGGTGTGACAGCTGGAACTCTATGTTCCTGGATATAAGTAATAACGATGCTAAATGTCATGATCTTTGGTTGATAATTTCAAAACATAGTGAGGATGTACTTATCTGCTGGAGTGTAATAGTGTTGTAGGAGATAGATAACACATGGATCCCTCTACATACCCTGGTGGGATCAGTTCTGACGCTTAAAACATGCATTTTCACAATAACGTTGATCTGTCATTTCTCATTATGTCTCACTGGTTTATTTTGGAGATAATTAAATGTGCAGGTGATGTATCATCGTTTCTATCAGGCTCAGACCCAGCCGTGCAGTGCAGTGTTTTTCCTCAGCCTGTGGTAGGGCTATTTGGATCCAGATTGGAAGAGCAGATGGGGAGTTACTGCAAATTTTAGACCTCCCATCCTCCATTTTAAGTCAGCACTTCAAAGCCCCCCCTCAGTAAAATCCAAGATGTAGCCAGCATGGGGAGGGTGGAGGGTGTTGAAAGATTCATCACATCATTCAGTTTGAGACTTGTTTACAGCACATCTTCAGTAAAGTACACTGAAGTATAAATCTAGCCAAAGGTGATGGTTAGTGTAACACAAAATACAATCTCCCTCTGTTCCAGGTGTGTAAGGAGAGGAGGATGTGTTGCCTCTGATTGATGGGTAACTAGAATGTGTAGCTGTGATTTCTCAAAATTGCAACAAAGGAAAATTGATCAAATTCTTTTTCCATTGGACATTAGTCAGCAGTCAGTGGAGCCAGCAAATCAACAACAGCTTCAGTTGGAGCAACCACAGCCATCCATCTTTCTCTGACTCAGTACATGTTGTACAGTGCTTTCATTTAATTTGCTCAGTTACGTCAGGACATTCTGTTTTTTCACAACACTGAACTTGGCGACTTGGCGAACTTTGCACACAGGTCACTCAGGCAAGGTGTGGCATGAACTCTCCTCGACATTAATCACAACATCCATGCCCATTTTTAATGATTTCACACCTTAAATAATCATCTCTATTTCCATAACTGCGTTACTCTTTGCTCTACCATCATCACCTTGTCTCTGTTCATTATTACTGCATTTCAATGGCCATGAACAACATATAGAATATAATCTAAAATTAACGGTCTGTGTCTAGTCTGTTCATTTGTATTTTATTTGTCTTGTCTCGTATAATCTAATATGAACAACATATTACATAATTTTAACCCAGAATTCTGTGTAGTGTTGTGTTGCATGGTTTTGTAGTGGGCAGTGACTAAAATCACAGAATAATACACCTTTGATCATGATCCTATTGTATTGCAAGATGTTTTATGTGTTTCACAATGGAAGGAGGTGATTCTTGGGGAATGCACTGGGAGACTTTAAACAGAGCAATTTCCTTGTTCATTTCCTGACAAATGTTTTTTGTTTTCACTAATTTTTGTAACAAATCCCATTTCCTTGTGGAAACCCATGATTATCAAGTGCAATAGCTACCACACGTGTCCCTGAAATAAAATGATTAGAGTTCAAGTGGCAACTTCCCTCAGTTCTTTAACGCAACAAGACTGAAAGCAACAGGAAGTATAATTCCTTAAGAATCCAAGCAAATGCTGTACAAAGACCACTGTGATCAAATGTGTGGTGATCATTTTTATTACCCTCACGGGCATATGATTCTCTGCGTCTGATCAAAGTGAGTTGGTTGTTATCTATTGGTCTGCTGTGATTTATCAGTAATATTGATGGATAGATTTTTGTTATCTAGAATGCAGTGTGAAAGCCAAGGTGGAAATGAGTTCAGCTCAAGCATGGTTATATCAAACTATGTCTGTGCAATAAAATCATTTATTTCATTTTCATTTTCATTTCCAGGCGAAATGGAAATATCAACATCTTAAGCAGGCAATGTAGGCAGATGTAAAACCTGCCCATTGTATTCTCATTAATATTATTGATAAGGTAAGGCAACATTTCAGTCCAATCAGTCTTCATTAGGTCTGATTATGTCCAATTATGGGTATCCATTGAGTAATTTCCTTTCTGGGGTTAAAACTGTGTACTTTTTCCATAAATTAATCTAAATGACAACCAAAACAGCTCCCTTGCCTCTGAGCAAATGAGTGCTGTCAGAACATCCAGATAACTGCAGCCCATTGGATACAGAATGAGGATGGATTATTTTTATCTTTATAAAAACATTTATTGTGTTTGATAAGAAACCATAAAGCCAAGCTTTAATTCGAATATGAACTGCTCTGAGTCGACTGCAGCGTTTTTTCTCGCTCAGCCGGCCCGGCAGCTGATAAACAAACTGTAAGCCTGGACTTATCCTTGTGTTTTCATAGCAAATTTGTTCCAAATCTGAGTATGTATCCTCAGCTCCGCTCATGCACATGTGATCCCTGGAGCAACAGAATCCCTGCAGTGTGTCTCCTGACACACAAAAGCTCTAAAGCTAGGGTGTCCTCTGCATCACTTCAAAAAGCATAAAATACAAATGGAAGGAAATCTAAACATGAATCACCAAGTAATTGAGTAAGGATTGAATATACTAAACAATACACATGGTGAATCATTAGTCTGTTAGCTGTACTTTTCATTTAGCCTCAAACAGCAGGCAGGTAAATTACTGCTAAATACCACTGTGATGATGCAACGTTCACCTGTTAATAAGGGATTCTGGGAAACTTGTGGAAAGACGTAGCAGTGACGTCAGAGGAGGAACATGTTTTGTCTCTTTATGCGTGAAGCCAAAAATGTCATTACTAAAACTGAAACCACGACTCAGTGATTTATTCGGATCGGTGCTCCAAGGAAACCTGGCTGTGTTTGTGTTCTTTTTTTTTGAGTGTAAAGGCGGATTGCCCATAGGGAGATCCAGAAACCTCAGAATGTAATTTCCTTAGCAGCCACTCGTACGTTTTTGTTTAGTTGTTGGAGTCTCAGACGTGCTGCGCTGTCATCCTAGGTGTTTGTCCTGTGCCATGGCCTCCTGCAGCTCTCGCAGCTGTTGTACAGCTCCTATTTCAAGAGCACCATCACTACAATCGAGAGGCGCTTTGGCCTCAGCAGCTACTCCTCCGGAACCATTTCCTCCCTCCATGAGGTAGGAGCCAACCACAACATACCCTCACACACTTTGAGCTGATGATAGATTTATTTCAATTTTCCTGATGACAAAGAAGGAACTGAAGAACAAGCAGCGTATCGCAATCACACTTCCTCACAAATCCACTGTTAATTTAGCATTTTGGAACAGAATGATGATATCTGCCAGTGGGTGAAGAGAGCCGAACAATTATGAATGAGTCAACATGCATGCGTGGTGTCTATGCTTATTGTGTGTGATATAAATACACGCTCTGTTATCTCTTCCCAGTGTTTCCATGTTTTTAGTGTGCATAAACACGGTTCGGCAATCACAAATGAAATGACTTTGTTGACATATGGCACTCATCGACTTTGAATGCCTGTGTTGACCATGCCCTTTCCTTGGAAAGGATTGCAGAAGGAGTTTTTTTTTATTACATAACAGTCAATGCGACCTGGACACACACATTTGTTTGTAACGGTCCGTTTCTGGGATATGAGACTGGATGTAACACAGGTAACTGTGCTGGATGAGGAGTGTTCTGTGTCCTGTTTGAAATACTCGTCTGTCTCTCTGTCTGTCTTAGATCAGTAACACCGTGCTGATTGTGTTTGTGAGTTACTTTGGAAGCCGAGTCCATCGTCCTCGAATCATTGGAATAGGTGGACTGCTGATGTCCGTCAGTGCCGTAATGCTGACCTTGCCTCACTTTCTGTCCCAGCCCTATAAATATGATTCTGTTTTCCACGGTAAGACACATTTTCACCTCATCCCTGTGTGTGTTCACTGCCATCACCGTGTCAGCCGAGTGACTCAGTCCAGATCGGAGTGAATGTACAAATATGTCACTGTAATTTATGAGACTTTACTTAGGGGTTTGTGCAGAACGCAGCACAGAGGCTCACTCCTCGGTGAAGGCTTTAAAATACTCAGCAGGGTTCAGTGCGGTGGTGTTTGGCAGGGGGACAACTCAGTAATCAGTTTTGTTCACAACAGCCTGCAGGCTCTGAACTTTTGCTTAAATAATAAGGAAATTCATTATAGTAGATTGCAATTATCCAGAGGGTATTTTACCCGTGATAACATCTGCCTTTTCCTTCTTTCTCATTGCTTCAAGGCAAAATACCTTGGCATCCTACAGCCTGTCAGTGAAGGGTCAGAGAAACTCCAGGAAATTAAAGTACTGGACATTTGCATCCACTGTTTTGTCATTCATCTCTACTTCTCTCTGCTCCTCTCTCTGTGCAACCAACCTCACCTGCCGGGATATCTGCACACTTATGCAGATCGCCATGACATCTGCAACCTGCAGGCAAATTCAAGCAGGCCTGAGGAATGCGGACGAGATGAGACCAAGCGTCTGACCGATACCAACAACCTGTGGATCCTCATGGCCACGGCTCAGTTGCTCTTTGGTGTGGGTTCGGTGCCCATTCAGCCCTTTGGGATTTCCTACATAGACGATTTTGCTGGGCCCAACAACTCCTCTCTTTATATAGGTGAATGTCTTTTAATTCAGTGAGCGATAGATTTGTTTAAATAAACCAAACACAAGGAACATAGAAGTCGTAAATCATGGTCTCACAGCTGCTCTGTCATTCCAGCCATACTCTTTGCAATCTCTGTGTTTGGGCCTGCCTTTGGGTACCTGCTGGGCTCAGTCATGCTCCGGGTCTATGTCGACGTGGACAAAACCGGCTTAGGTAATACTGAGATCTCCCAAAGTCATCTGTAAGAAGATTAAAGAAGGATGGATTTCCACTCCTGTGTATGTTGCCACCTGGTGACTCAGTATTCACTACTGTCTCTTGCAGGAGCCAGCCAAGAGCTGAGCCCCACCGATTCCCGCTGGGTAGGCGCTTGGTGGATAGGCCTGCTCATTTCCTCCGGCTGCCTCATCGTCACCTCCATCCCCTACTTTTTCTTCCCTTGCCGGATGCAGTCCGAAGGCACCGTAAGTCCCCCTAACAGACCTTCAAGGACATTACTGCTGTGTTTTTATCAGCCACTGACTGAATGTATATTGCTTGAGAAGAGAATTTGCTTTTGATGGTTGTGGGCAATACAATGCTAGACTTCAGTGTGATGATGCTAATTACTGACATCTACTGGCTTGATGTCAGCATGTGCCCACTCACAATGGGCTGGCTGTGAGACAGACATCAAGAGAAAGAGAAACAAGTTTGAGTTATTTTCCTTCTGGTTTAAACCTGTTTGATTTTGTACAGCTAGATCGATTGTAAGGTGAATTGAGTATTTTTGTAGAGTAAGAACTAAAACGTCTCAGAGCACTATTTTATGTCTTGTAACAGTTAATATGCTGTTTCTCAGGTGATTAGAACTGATAACGACATTGATGAAGACTTGAAGAAGCCAGAAACCTCTTTACTTGATTTTCTCAAGAGTAAGTTCATTATATCCACTGGCTGTATCTGTCACACACCTACAGTAAATCTTCATCATCTTTTTCCTGACAGCTGTTGTGAGAATTTCTGTCTTTATCACCATTTAACTTGACCATATATTGTCATACAAAACATTGTTGGATTCTAGTACTAATCTGAGAGATTACTAGATAGGAATGGGTGTGTTTATTAGTCACTGAGTATCAGTCAAGTCATTTTTTGTGTCTCCAGTGTTTCCAAGAATGTTCGTCCACCTCCTGTTGAGCCCTCTCTTCCTGATGTTGGTCCTGGCTCAGTGCTGCTTTTCCTCAGTGATTGCTGGTCTTGCTACTTTCCTCAACAAGTTTCTGGAGAGGCAGTACAGTGCTGCCCCTGCTTACAGCAGCCTTCTAGTCGGTAGGTACTGTAGAGCCAAAATATCAAGAAGCAGGAAAAGACCTTATTATAGCCAACAATGACTTTTTGTTCGGTCCCATTGTTCAGTGCAAAGGATAATTCACACCACGCATGCAACATTCTGGATGTGAAGATGCCCTCTTATGTCAAGGAAGTTTCTGACATTAATGCCTATTTGTGGTTCTCAGGAGCTGTCAATCTTCCAGCAGTAGCAGTGGGGATGCTGGTGGGCGGGGTGATCATGAAGAGGGCAGGTCTCTCTCTGAAGACCATCCCACGCTTCTCTGTCCTCATGCTGACCATCTCTACCGTCCTCTGCATACCTCTGTTCTTCATGGGCTGTCCCACCCAGAAAGTGTCAGAGGTCAATCATTACCAGATTGGACAGTATGGGTGAGTGAGAGAAGAGCAGGTCGCCAATGAAATTTTTCTGTTCTATTATTCCTCACACAGAGATGTACAAAACAGAAATACAGAGATACGGAGAAGTCAATACCTGATAAACAAGTCGGACGGGGACGAAGAGAAGATAAAGTATAAAAAAAGAATTCTGCTACAAAAAGATGTCGCCGACAAACAATAAAAAAAAAAAAATTTCAAGTCAATTATTTATTGACAATAATTCACGTGAATAACATTGTTACTGAGTGGGATATTTTTTATGGCCCTGTGAACTCAAATTCACACTCACTTGGTTTTAATAAAGCCAAGTAAAGGCTTCTGTCTGGAAACATATTTTCATCATTTATACAGTACTTGTTACTCTATGTTACACACACAATAGCGTGTCGAAAAGCCTATTATGTAAGCATTGTCAAGAAAAGAACATTTTAAACTTTGTGATGTTTTACATAACAGCGAAGAGGCTTTTGTTCGTCTCGGCTCTTCGAGCAGACACAAAGTAGTCGGATGTTGTGAAAGCAAACACATGCCAACGAAACACAAACCGTTCGAACAATCGCTGTGAACTTCAGCTGCAGATACAGTAGGTCTGTTTGTTGTTATGGTTGGACTGTGATGTTTCTGTCTCTGCTCCCCACAGTTCTCTGTCCATGTGTTATTCCAACTGCTCCTGTCCTACGAACGCCTTCAACCCTGTGTGTGGTTCTGACGGTGTGGAGTACATTTCTCCGTGCCACGCAGGCTGCACCAACTTTACCAGAGACCCCAACAACACCCGCAGAGTTGAGGTTTGTCCGAAGCATTTTTACTCTTATTTCAGTTTATGGTTTTATGTAGGCAAAAACAGTGGCACAGTGATCCACAATGTCAAATCACAGTGCGCTGCCTTCCTCATGAAAATCAAGACATATAGCTCAGTGACGTTCATAACATCCATCCAGCAACATTGGCAGAAAGTGTGTTGGTAGTAAATCATTATGGGAGAAAAGGCAACACCTCTATTTTAAAGATTCTATCCTGGGATCTAAACTTATCAGTCAATCCTCGAATGACATGTATGACTCTCTCTTTATCCCCTACCATATATGTGACACATTCAGTTCCCTGCTTCTAAATCGGCAGAAGTGACTCACAATTAATATCCAATGGAGGCTGATTAGTCACAGAACATGTAGGTGGCATTTTAAGAGTGAAAAACTGCAGGATTGAAATAGTGGCCTGTGAATTATCTACTAGTGGGTGGGTTGTGATACAGCCAATAGATTATGAAGTCAAGTCAGTAATATCACACACAATGTCTCAAAGAGCTTTAGAGGCCCTCATAACAACAGCAACGGTTCCCAACACAGCCCAAAGCTCTCCATGGAGATAAGGAAAAACCCTCCAAAAGACCCAAACATGAAGGGAAAAGGAAGAAACCTTGGGAGAGGTTATTCAAAGAGACGTTATCTCCATAGGAACCACATAGCATACAGCCGATACGTGTTGGGATGAAATCCTGGTAGCCATGAGAAAGTTAAATTGTCTCATCATATAAGCAAACTAGGGCCCGACCAAGATATCAGTCTGCCGATATTATTGACCGATATTGGCCTATTGCCAATGAATCAATATCGGCGCATATGGTCATCGATATGTGCCACTGTCCAGCAGAGGGCAACTCAGTTAATATCAGCACTGTTTACAGTGCACAGCTCACCAGATGAAGGGAAGAACTGATAAATGGACTGCATTTATATAGCACTTTTCTAGTCTGGCGACCACTCAAAGCACTTTTACAATGTTTGCCTCACATTCACCCATTCATACACTGACAGCCGAGGTAACCATGCAAAGCCCACTTGCTTGTCCCTGGTGGAGCCAGATTATTGAACGTTCAACAGACGCTGTTTTTGTGTGACCGGCGGCGCCGTTAGTGTGCGATCGGAGGACGCTTTCATTGTACATTCGGCAATATTGCAGGGCCCGACCAATATTGATATTGGTCGGGCCCTGCAGCAAACAAGCATAGTCACAGAGTGTGATGGCTACAGCCACTTCTATGGATTAGCCCCAGATAACACAGAATGCTTATTCAGTCTTATTTTTGACTCCGTGATTCAGGAAGCTAAAGGGCTGAGCCAAGAAAGACTCTGAACAATGCTTTGCTAGTGAAGATAGCTGTCTAAGCCAGAGGGTATTTTTGCTTAACAAGCTGTAGTACAGCACTCAGCTCAGAGCAGTTAGATAGTTGTCCATATTCACTCTAATTGCTGATAAAGCTAAGTTGCTGGGGGAACGACTGTATCAGGTGCATAATGGCTGTGTAACAGTCACAGTGTCTCCTCGCTAAGAGCCCTTGTGCTTGGCTGATCCAGGTTTAAATAGAGATTGCCCCATTATACTACAGCTTAAGGCCTTTATGTATTCATACTAATGGAATAGGGTTTGAAAGAAGATGGGGAACGGGAGCTCATCTTACCTGTACTGATGTTCTAAACAAACAAATTGACAATGTGAAAGATTGTTCCAAATGTACTAAAATATGCAGCTGATGTATTTCATTCACCAATTTATAAACTTTATACCTTTGGTTGAACCACAGGTAGCTGTTTGAGGTTTGAACTTTTGTCTCATCTGGTTTTGGGTAGTTTTTTTTTTTCATACGTGTCAGATTGAATGACGTGCTTCATTCTTGAACTGTGATCTTTAAGGCCCTCCACATATTTTCCAAATATTTTCACCGCACAATGTTCAGACGCTTATCCTGGGGCACTGCAGGGTTATTTTTCTTGTGTTAAAGCAGAATCTTGACTGCTATTCTCAAATGCTCTCTGGAATGACTTCATTGAAGAGACTTTGGTTCCATTGAGTGGACTTTCGATCCTGGCATTAATAACCATGGCATAGTCCTGGTACAGTTATGGGTAAATAATGAGTTGTTCTGCGGTTTCCCTTAGTGTAGCACTTCAAGCCAAAACTTCATGTGGCCTGTCGTGTCCTTGGAGTTTTTCCTTGTCTTCCAATAGGGAGCTTTGGATGGGTCGGAAATCATTGTTATGCAGGCATGTAAAGCCCTTTTAGACATTCCATGTGATATTAGGCCATATAAATAAACTTGACTTGGCTGTCATATCCCTGTAGGACAGATATGGATTCCATCTGCCTACTTTATCATTTACTGTAGATCTGATTGCAAGAGTGCTGCTAAACTTGTCTTTCTGTCCACCCCTGGGCAACTATATGTCACGCTATGAGAGCAACCAATACCATTAAGTTCAACAAAAAAAGAAACTCATCATCTCATTCCAAACTTCTTCAGTTTCACATAGATAATATCTGCTGTTCCTGGGGGGAGGTCTGTGGCAAAACAGTTTTCTGAACTTAATAGCAAGAACATATAGAATGACCTGACCACCGGATTGTCATTGTCTTTACGATTGTCTTTAGCTAGCAGAGCACTATGCAACAATGCTAAAATGTCTGCAAAACACTATCCTATTCTCACTGATGTACACCAAAAGTATGTGCACACACTAGAAAGATGAAATTTGTACCTGTGATGTTGCACATGTGCATATGCCATATGTAGAAAACATAACAAAATCTTACATTATATTCACAATATTCTCTTGCTACAGATAAATGTAAAAAAGGAAAACATTGATGTTGCCTGTGGATTTTTCACATCACATCTAATTTGGGTTCTTTCTGAACACAGCATTATACCAGCTGCTGGTGTATGTCTGGCAGCCAGAGTCAAGCTCTGCCAGGTCCATGTCCAAACAACTGCCCTCATTTTCTACTCCCGGTCATTGTCACCATCTCTCTGGCAGCACTGATCGCCTGTCTTACCCACAACCCCATATACATGATGGTACTCAGGTAAGGCATGGATGAAACTGATTTTATGAAACCCTTGAGTCCAGTTGAATCGATGCATATGTCTACCTCTGTACCTCAGTAAACACTGGAAAAAGGTTTACATTTTTTTAAATGTTTTTAAACTCAAAGTAAGAGAAAGTCAAAAAGAGCCTTGGCTGTGTACATTAATAGGAGAAGTGACAGTTTTTATACTTAAAAGCAAAGGATATGATGGCCGAATGAAGACAATTATTTGTTTATTAGTGAGTTAGTGTAACATGAATTCTACACTGTGTTCATCGTTAAAAATACTGATTCACAGATGTCTGTTGAAGCAAAGAAAACCTCTGAAGTCTTTGCTCAGAGGGTGGAAGTGGGATTCATGCAGAGGGAGATTTTCCACTAGTCCAATTCACTCACTTTGCTGAGATGCTGCTTATGTGTGTGTGTTTTGTGTTGTGCCATGGTTTCGTGGCGTTTCATGTTATCTCTCTCTCAAGGTCTCCAGGTTGAGCTGATATTTTTGTACACAGTTCAGTTTACATTATATTTGGGTCCCAATCCACAAATTGAGTGTGTGGAGTTTAGTATATGCATTTTTTCTTACCAGTGTTACTAGTGTTTTGACCAGTGTTTTCCATTTATTTTGATTGCATTCCTGGTTTCCTGCCCCCACAACCCTCCCAGCTAGCATGGATCTCTGGTCGTTGCACATTTTCAGAGACTTAAGTTGCCTCGCCAGAAACTGCTGGGGTCAAAC
Organism: Brotula barbata; assembly: GCA_900303265.1. NCBI lineage: Eukaryota > Metazoa > Chordata > Actinopteri > Ophidiiformes > Ophidiidae > Brotula > Brotula barbata. Next base: position 325,511 of record OMNV01029293.1, read on the forward strand.
TCTGAGATTAATCTCATTTTAAGCAGTCTCTGTTGGAGTATTCTTGACTCTGTTAAAGTCCTTATAAAGTTAATTCCCACAAAACTACACAGAACGTTAAATGATAGAACTAGGTCCCTAAAAAGAGATTATACAAGTGCAAAGTTTATGTGGAAGTCAGTCAAAGAGCAGCTTTTTCATTGCCTGTTGGGAGTGTGAGTCATTAAAAATATTATAGGATTTATTAAGAGGCTGGAATAGATGTTTAGTAATTTCATACTCAAGGATCTAATATTCATGTAGTGTAATCATGGGAGTGCCTTAATGACCTCAAGATATGGTTTTACATGGAACTGTGACGGAGTACAAATTTATACCTCAAGCCAGATTGACATCTTTATCTCGTTCATTTCAGAACGGTGCCCCAGGAAGAGAAATCATTTGCTATAGGAATTCAATTTTTACTCATGAGAGTACTTGGTAAGTAAAGACACAAATAAAATCTACTGTATTACTTTATAAAGCTATCATCATGCCCAATAGTTAACAACAGTGCAAGTATATGGACGTGCATTCTGACACTCATTGAATTAAGTGTAAGATCGCCCTCTAGTGGCAAAATGTAGTTTGCTCAACTGTACCCCTAAAGTACCCCTCCCTCTCTCTCAGCCTGGCTACCAGCTCCTGCCCTCTTTGGGACGGCCATTGATACCTCATGTATCTGGTGGAAGCATGTATGCGGAAGGAAGTATAGCTGTGGTTACTATGACAACAATATCTTGAGGAACCGGTAAATATATTTAAAACAAACAAACTTCTGCCAAGAATTTTTTAACATTGAAAATTGCAATGTTTTTATGTGTTGCCTTTTTCAGGTTCTTGGGCTTACAAGTGGGTTATAAAGTCATGGGGATCCTCCTGCTGGTAATGCTGGGGTGGAAGGTTCAGCGGACCCAGGAGTACAATCTGGAAAAGAGGCTAGATGCACTGCTGTGACCCAATATGTCTAGAGACTCCCTGTTGACCTGGTCCCCTCTGGTTGCTGCTGTGTTTAGGTATCAGTCCACTTAGGTTGAGGAACAGTACCACTGAGTGGGAATAATGCATTGAGACTGGCCTATGGCAGCATAAATTTCCAAAGAGAGAATTTAGGAATTATTTTTCCAAATGGGGACATATTCACAACACGTCCTTAAGGTTATGGTTAGTGTTTGACTCGCTCAATACAATTTAAGAGAGGATGGCAATCAGCTAAACACCATTCTTATGTGGTACCTCACATTATTTTGAATGCCTCTATCAGAGAGAGAGAGTTTGACTGATGATCAGGCTAAGAATAAAAGTCTTTGGTTTGCGGTATCTGTTCCTTTGGGAGCAATCTGTTCATGCAGGTTCCCAGTTGCAATGGGAACACGTAACTAATTCATTTTATAGCTTAATATTTAAGTTCATTTTTTTAGATGTTTGTCTCATATACAGAGGCACATGTGATAACAGTAATACCAATTTGATATATCATTTCATATAACTGTATAACTTGTGATTTCATTGTAATTCAAATTATTTTTTTAGACATTAAATACTGTATGCTGTTACTGACCCATGGAGTGATGACACTGTTATGTATCATAGTATATGTACTGTATGTATGCTACTATATGTACTGGTGTGGTTGTTTTAAATTTTCTAGTGCTAACATCCATTTGTTTGATAACTGTGGTGTAAATAAATGTTTAAACTAAATAAATCATTTTTTACACCTAATTAAGAATCAGGCAACCATTTCAGTACTACACAGTACCTACACATTGGATATACAGTACTCATGCAGTTCAACTGAATATCATATGATCCATTCAGTTGTTCAACTATTAGTCATAAGATCCATTTAAACCTTCAGTTTAAAGGTATACAAATTTGGTAATGTTAGGTTTGAAGGTAATGTTTTCCTACATGCACCAATACATCTTACACCCTTTCTAATACATGGTAAAAGGGATTTCTAGCAACCTCTAATTCACCCCTCTTATCTTTTTGCCTGCCCTGCTGAACAAATTACATTCCTGATGTTGACCTGACTGAAAATCCATCCAATGAACACAACAACTGAGTGATAACACAAAATCTCAACAGCCTACCTCCACATCCCTCCACATTCTCTTAAATTCTTATCTAAGAGAATGTATTTGAATGGATTTGAGTGGATTTTCCTCACATGACTCTATTCATCTGGCCCTTACCACTGTTAAAACACTCGGTGCGTCTGTTTTCCTAGATCTACCACCATTTACTTTCCTATCCTACCTGCTGCCTGTTAAATTTTTAGGGGGATTGGACTTTGCACCCTCATAAACAACACAAATACTAACACACTGTTTCTTTGTGAGGGATCCATTTACCTCCTGGTACCTGCTGTTCAACACTTCAGTACGTGGTTGTGTCTTCAGGTGTAGCGCCCTGGGAAGGGCTTTTTGATTTACATGTTAGAATGTGCTGAGGTGAAGTTGAATTTCACACTTTACGTGTGGAAACTTCACTTACCCACCCACAAAGATTCAGAGGGATGGAAGCCTACAATGGGTCGCTGCAACTAAATGTAATTCTGCATCAGTCCATGACCTCACCCATCCTCCTCTCTGGTTCAAAATGCTGGATCAGGACTTGTCTTGAGTCATGTCAGGACTTGAACCACATCTATGTGGACTTAAGACTCCAGTTAAGACTTAAGAATCCATTCATCCCACACCTTATTGTACACCTGGTCGGTGAAGGAGAGGGAATCTCTCTTTGAATAGCGAGTCGTGAGGTTTCTTCCCTTTTCCTTCATATTAGGGTTTTTGGGACGTTTTTTTCCTTGTCTTCATAGACAGTTTAGTCCTGGGTCGGTACCCATTGTCATTATGTGGACCTGTAAAGTTCTTTCAGACTTTATATGAACTATTGGACCACACAAATAAACCTGACTTTACTTCTTCAATATCTACTTATTTGTCTGTTTGTCTGTCTGCCTGCCTCTTCGACTGCCATGACGTCATGTAATATCGCAGCTGACGGAGACTGACAGGCCGCGCATGCGCAGCAGCGCTGGGTGGCTGGGCTCGCGGGTGCAGTAGTCGGTGTCATCACGGAGAGCGAGCGGAGCGGATTTCACGTCCAGCATCGTCGAGGACCGAACCGAGCCGGAGAGGGGACACACAACGACATCCAGACTATCTTCCGGCGTCCAGAACCCCACTCTTCCTCAAAATGTCCGTGGGCGCTGACTTTGGGAACCCTTTAAGAAAATTTAAACTCGTCTTTCTCGGAGAGCAAAGTGGTAAGATGTGTTCCATTTTCCATTGAAGTTCCTGCGTGAACCCGCTGCACCTGCCGCCCGTCGGCAAGTTCGACTCCCGGCAGAAACTAACGGTTGTTCCGGTGTTTAAATGGAAGAAAGATGCTGAATTTAGTAGAAATGAAGTTCCAATCTCTCTTTGGCGTTTCGTCGTTGCGTCTGTGTGTGTGTGTGTGTGTGTTTGTGGTGAGGGCATCATTTTAATCAAATTACCCCCTTAAGGCTTCGCACAAAGGACTGTAGACTGTGTGTTTTGTATTCTGTCGTCTTTAAGTTTTACTGTGAAATCACTGTGGTTCTGATGTTTTACCCACCC